>CM037851.1:131775776-131936749 GCA_021234595.1 Delia radicum
AATAAGTTCACTTATCTCAGATGAGCTCTCCCATGGTAATATCGATAGAAAAGTGTCACACAACCCACATTCCGACGATGCTCCAATGAATCAATAGAGTTGGATACACTACTGTCATTGATACTCTTCACCGCCCTCCCCTGAACACGGTCCAGAAGCTTCAGAATAGACAATGGAGCCCCTGCCCATATAGAGAGTTGTATTCCATTTTGGCAGTGTCAATGTTAGGATTCCCATTAAACTTGACGTTGACAAATTACGATCAAGCTTTCCTTTAACCATTTCGTAATTGCAATTTAAACGAACAATTTCGGTAAAATCCTGTGCTTTTAATGGCGAATCTAACCTGATATTAATCAGGTTATGGTCAGTCAGATTGCACTCAATCGAATCAATATGAAAGCTAGTATGTAAGTTACTAAATACGTTACAAGAGTATGACAATTCCTAAAATCATAACTATGAAGAGCATCAGTTAAATCATGAGCCAAATGATTCCCTCAAAAGTCAACATTTGTATTACCAACAAAAATACATGGACTCTGAGTTAAGCAATTAAGATTATTATCAAGATATTCTAAAAACTTATTAAATGTGCATTTTTGCGATCTATACATGGAAACTAGTTTAATTGGGTTTCCTGATACTTTTGGCTATGTATAGAAATTATTATTGATTCAATAAAATCTTCACTCTTACAAGTTTCAATAGAATATAATATATTTTCCCAAACATATATAGACGTTCTTCCATAACCATCTAATCTACAGCAGTGAACAGAGCTATAACCTGGTATATCATAAAGTTGAATCAGTTTATTTTCGAACCTAGTTTTCTGAATACAAATTATATCGGGTAGTTTAGGAAATTTAGTAATTAAAGCTTTAAATGTATTAAATTTAATAACAGATGAAATGCTTCTGACATTACACAGACAATGGATAAATAAGATTTACATTGTGTTTCTATGTACTTTTCATATGATAAAAAGAATGAAAATATTGATTTGAATTCATAATGATTTATAATATATACAAAATTTTATGCGAACCTAAATGTTTTATATATATTTTTTTTTTTTAAGCAGGCGACAAAAACGATGAATGGTTTTCATCGTCACTATCATCACGTATTTTTAAATTAGCTATCTATATCTTCTATATCTATATCTTCTATATTTTGAATTAATTTTGGTTTTGATAATTCGCTTTTTTTTAACGAAAAATTTGCAGTCATACCGTAAACTCTTCGATATCCAACATTTTTAAGGCTTCTAGCATAATTCAGTAAAGTAAGAGTTTCTTTACTCAAAAATTCATGTATAAAACAGACTTATCTTTTTCTTTCAATTTTGGCTTTGGCGACATTACCATTTGCTTTGACCTTTTAGACTTAAACTTCACTACCATAGTTTTCTTTATCTGATTTGTTTTCATTATTATTTTTAATTTCTTTTCTTCAAAAATATGTTTCATCTATTTCTTTCGCCTCTATATTTACACCAACATCTTCCAATAGTTTAACAAGAGTTTCAGCAGCATCTGAGCCCTCCTCACATTCTATACCATTATGATACAATCGTTTCGTCAAATTGTTTTGACATAAACTGCATTGTTTGTTGTAAACCATCCAGCTGATTTAATTTGTTAAGCTGTGTTTTCATTGCACTTATTAATTTTTCAGGTTTCCACCACTTTCGTCACAAATATGACAATGTACTCATCGTGCTCATTTTGCAATAGATGATCATATTAACGTTTATCCAACGAAGTATATATGTCATGGAAAGTTTTGAGCACTTGTCACATAGAATCATCTTCTTCTTGTACTTGCAAATTACATTGATCACAAATTATTTTCTTGTTTTTTCTTAGGCTCAATGGTCTAGTTGATGGCATACTTGATGTAATTCGTATAACGTATGTATATATTGTTTTATTAAACGGTATTCACTGGATAGCTCAAAAAGCAATTTTTAAATTTATTTAAAGAATTTTAAAAACATTACTGTGAGAGCCAACTTGATTACCGCCCACTTTTAGGAAATTACTTAAAAATGTTATTATATAAGCCGTGGCAAATTTTATTCATTTACGTTAAGCAGGATCCGAGGTTAAACAATTTAATATGGGAATTGTCACGCCCCTCTGCTTATCCAGCCCACTTTTGGTATAGTACTTCATATTGTTTTTACAAACGCCTAAGTGTTGCTTGTATTGGTTTAACAGGAGCTAATGTAAATCAATTTGAACTTTCTGACTGTAGGGGTAAACCGGCCTCTTTTGGAACACTACTCAAAACTTTTAATATAAAACGCCGTGCCAAATTTTGTTCGCGTACGAGTTAAAGCAATTCATAATGTCGGTTTGTATGGAGGGTGCCCTGTTCAGACCACTTTTACCACAGTACTTTTATTTTTGTTTTATAAAACGCCTTGTCATATTGGTTCTACAGGAGCCAGGGTACTTCTTTTGTACTTTTTTTTTGTTAAAAACATAAATTAAGAGATTTTTTATGTGTTTTGAGGGAGAACAAATCCAAAAGTGTTACTTTTCAATATTCGCTTCAAAAACACTGATTAGGAGTTATATTGTACGTTTTTGATTCTTTCTTAATCAATATTTTTCTTGAATGCCATTTTCTGTATGTCCCAACTTTGCAAAACCAAATATCGGTAAAAAATTACATTTTGTCATAGAATTGTGTAGATTTTAAAATAAAGCTGTAATTTGAAATTCTATTCCGCGTAATGAGTAGTTGTTGGGCAGTTGATGGAGTTGTTTTGTTAGGACTCGTAGGTGAAATAATTACAAACAAGTTGATCAAGTTTTAAGTAAACTTTCCCATTTTTTATTGAAATATAAGAAGTTTTGGGTATGACGATTTCTCATTCTTAAAATAACAGTTCTAAAGATTTGTTTCACAAAAATTCACAATTATTTAAAAAATTTTCTTTTTCTCAGACTTTAACTTCGAGGAAGGTTAAATATATAATAATAAGTGATTATGGATAAGGCTATTTCTTTTTTTTTTTTTTTTTTTTAATTGTTTATTTATTTACATAATTTATACTTAAACTATTATAAGCACTAGTAAACAATAACAATTTATATATACAATGTCTCATAATCGAGCTCTCAAGTATTATTTATATAATAATAATTTGGTTTTTACAAATGGTTATAATTTTTTTTTTTTTTTTTAATCTTATTTACAATAAATAAATATATATCACCAGCTTTTTTGCAATGAAAATGAGTTTAAAAAAAACATTGCATATATATTATGGAGTGGGTTAAGAAGGGCTAGTGTCAAGGGATAAAAAGAAGAAAAATTATACTGTTTATTCAGAAAACCACCAAAAGTTTTTCGTATTAGATTTTTGTATAAATCTAAAAATCTTTATTTGATATGCTAGTGCTATATCTCATATTTAAATGTTCTGAATAATATTTACAGTTTTCAAATTGGCACGTCTATAGTTATGGTAAAAGACCGGGATGCCATTTTCGTTTTGAATAATTTTTTTGTTATCAAGGTAAACAAAAGCCTCAGGTGGTACAAATCCCTTTTCCAAGGAATCAATTATATATTCATAATTTGTGTAATATGGGGCCATTATATTATTATTTTCTATACATTGGATACACCTTAATATATTATTTCTGATAAGGTTTATTATAAAATTGTCTATTCTTATTATATTAGCATTATTATACAATTTCTTATTAGATATGTATTTTAGATATTCGCTTGTGGAGACCTGTATAATGATGTACATGCTCTTAAACATTTTCTTTCAAAGACTCTAATCTTTTCCATGTTTGAAGGAGATATATTGAACCAAATTGGGCAACCATTTGTTAGTATAGGTCTAATAAGGGATTGATACATTATAATTTTAATCTTAGGTTTAATGTATTTTGAATGAAATAATGGTCTATATATAAAGAATGCTTTTCTTGCCTTTATAAGTAGTTCCTTGACATGGTGGTTAAAATACAAAAATTTGTCCAAGTATATACCTAAATATTTTACTACTTCCTTATTTGGAATGCTACAATTGATAAATTTGATTTTATTCCAAACTGTTTCCAGTTTTTCCTTATGTTTGAGTTACATTTATCAACTGGTGGTCTAAAAAGAATGGTTTCGCATTTTTGTGCGTTGATTTTCATGTTCCAATTAATTGTATGCTGTTCAACTAAGTTGTAGATGTTTTGAAGATTCATATTTATTGCTTCTATTTTGTCATCAGAATGATATATAATAATATCATCCGCAAAAGATATGATATTATCCACTTTGTTTATCAGATCTAAAATGTATATAAATTGAAAAGAATAGGAGAATTTACGGTTCCTTGTTGTAATCCATTAACAATCTTAAAGGATTTTGAGCTTTTCGAGTTTTGATAATAAACCATGAAGTCTTTATTGCTTATCATATTGTATATTAAAATAATTTGATGTATTGGGAATTTATATTGAAGCAATTTAAATATTAGGCCTGGAATCCACACACTGTCAAAGGCCTTTTCCATATCGATGAGGCACGCGCCTGTACAACTTTTTTTATGCCAGTTCCAATTAATATCGAAAGTAAGCTTATGTATAGCGTTCACGGTCGAATGTTTCAATTTAAACCCGAACTGTTTTTCACTACTTATGTTTTATCATTACAGAATTTGTTAACATTACTATTGATGTACACTTCGAAAATTTGCTGATATTAGGTAATAATCTTATAGGTCGAAGATTTTTAGGATTATTCGGCTCTTTGTCTTTTTTTGGTATAACCACAACCTTAGCTGTTTTTCAATTATTTGGAAAATATGAATTATTGAGCATATTATTGAATAATTTACAATAATCGTCTATCATTATTTGAGGAAGTTGTTTAAGTAATATATTTGGTATATTATCAACTCCTGATGATAGCTTATTTCTTAAACTAGAAAAAATGTATGATAAATTATTTTTAGTTATGAAAAAATTACATGCTTGTGTTTCATCTAAATTGTCTGATAATTTTGTATCACTCAAATTAGTTAAAGTGGTTTTATTACTCTCGAATAACAATTTGGTTTCTAAAAAGCTATTGAAAGTCTCCCTAACCTGGGTATGCACAATGTTCTCTTGATCAATCTGCTTATGAGCATGAACTGACTCCAAAAACGCACCTATTGTATCTAACATGTGGACTTGATCATCTACTATATAATTATTAAAGCCATCCTTTTCTAAGCTAAGCGGGTTAATTCCAGCATTGATTAAAATATATTCAGAGTGCTCTGGAATTTTTATTTCCTGAAGATTTAATGGTGTGAATTTTTTAAAATTCTTTTTTATCTGACCAAACATGTTTTTGGAATCCTTAGGATCAATATCTGTTAGTTTTTCACGAATGCGACTGTTAATAATTATGGTAAAGTTTTCAGTTATAAGTTTTTTATCATTTTCAATTTAGCTTTTGCTATATTCAAACTTGCTTCAGAAAGGGTGTATTCTAGCCTATTGTGTCTTTTAATGATAGTAAGAATTTTGCTTTTTTCTTTATATAACATTTTTATAGTTGAGTTGGTTATTCTTGTGAAGTTTGTCTTTTGAAATTTTATACTTTGGAACTGTTTCATCTATTGATTTTGTGATTATATTACTTAGTCTGTCCAAATGATGATCTATTTCAGAGTTCGTTAGATTCCGATTGTTAGGAATATGTTCGTCTTGAATAATTTTTCGTGTAAGATTGTTTTGAAATTTTTTCCAATTAGTCATTTTATAATTGTATTTAGATACGGCGTTATCTTTTAAGAATGTGAAATTTTGTTGTTCATTGTTTACAGAAGTGATTATTTGTACATCATTATGGTCACTGTCGTAATCTAAGGTCTTAAGACAATTTAAGGTGTTGTTTTCGGTAACAATGTGTAATCTACAGTCCGCTATACACACATCTAAAAACGATCCCGTACGAGGGTATGATGGAAAACTTGAAGCATAAAACTTACATCTGTATCGTATTTCATTGTCTGCTAACCATTCTTTTAATAGACTTCCTTTTTGATTGTTAGCTGGGTTACCCCACTCTGTATGTTTACAGTTAAGGTCTCCAGCTAAAATGTAATAATTGTTGTGATTTTCTAAGTCCATAGATTCAAAAAGCTTGTTAATTTCGGTTTTTAAGTGAGCATTATCATTGCCAGATGGATAATATGCTGAAATAATGAACAATATTTTATTTGTAGCTAAAGGAATTTTAATTATACATGTTTCCAACGTATTAAATGATTTTATTACACTGTTTGTGTAGGAACTGTATTTAAAGTTATTTCTGATTAATATTGCTGTGCCGCCGGCTTGGGTTGCACCTTTTCTATCCTTTCGTATTAAATTAAAGTTTTCGAAATAGATTTTATGTTTAGGGTTAAGTTTAGTCTCGCTTAGGAGCACGATATCAGGATTATGTTCACTAATAAATTTGTGAAGGTCGTACCTTCTACTTATTAGTATTAGTGAATTAACGTTTATTTGAATTATTTTGAGTTTTTTGAAATTATTTGGTTGTTTGATGCCATTATACCTCAAGCATGGAAAATATTGTATCTATTCTAGATACTTGTAATGTTAATTGTTTTTGAAAGTTTATCAATTGGTTATTTACATTTATCATAAAATTTTTAATTTCTTGCAAAAACGAGTTAGTACACACAGGGAAAAGATCAGTTGGAATTTGTTCGATATTACATTATTTAAGTTGTTAAACATATATTTTAGCTGTGTGTGCATACAAATGTTAATCAGGACCAGTTATTTTGTCTAGTGCAAGTTTAAAAATTAGCTTAACAAACTAACTTTCTTGGTGACAGACAATTGGTTGATTTCCCTAATTATACAATTTTAAATATGGTTAAGAAAACTACTAGTCTATGCAACCATAGAAAAAAAATATTCAGTAAACACAGCTATTTTATTATAATAATAACCCTTGCTCCCAATTGCCGTAACTATCATACCTTGTTCTGAACAAAATAATTGTTATTTGCTACTTGTGTCAAATAAATTATTTAAAAATAACAAAACGAAAATTTAAACAAAAAATTTTTAGTAAAACATATGTATGTAAGTACAAAATTTTTAATGCTTAGAAAATATGGAATAAAATTAAACAAACACCATGGAATAGTAGAAGAAATCAAGAAGGAGGTGCTAATGTGGTAAGCTTAAATTGTGTGTACATATAAACGAAAATTATTGTATTATTGTATTTTCTTTCAGAATTTTGAAACATATTTGTAAGACGGAGGATAGAAAATACTTTAATATGGGGTAAAATTGAAGAAAGCTAACATGTTAACAGCAACTACTTAGCAGCGGCATTGCTCTATTTAGCGAAGTTGCGAAAATATGTTTTATAATTTTTAAGTAGAGCCTATGGTCTAGACCGGTATCCCGAGTTTCCCGGTCTTCGGTCTACCCAATTAGACCGAAAGACCGGGAGGAACGAAAAGCCGGGAATTGCAGAAAACCCGGCTACACCAAAAACCTAGTAGACCGGTCTACTTGTAAAATCCGGTCAGCGCTATTAAAACAGAGAACTTTTTGCATTAAAAAAATATGATTTTTTAATCACAAAAGTAAATTTAAAAAAAAGTACCTTTTCAAAAACAAAGTACTATTTAAAAAAAAAGTACATTTATTTTAAAAATCACCATTTTAAAAAAATACTCGATCAAAAAAGTGGCCTTTTTCAAAAAAATTAAATTTATTTAAAAAAAAGTCCGTTTTTTCAAAAACCGTAACTTTTCCAAAATAATACCTTTTTCACAAAAAAAAAAAATCTTTTACAAAATGAAGTACCTTTTTTCAAAGAAGTTCCTTTTCGAAAAAACAGCCTTCAGTCAAAAAAAAACATTTTTTTTTTAACAAAAGTACCTTTTTCAAAAAAAAACTACCTTTATCAAAAAAAAAAAAACTAGTATCTTTTTTCAAAAAAGTACCCTTTGAAAAAAACTAACCTTTTCAAAAAATTATCTTTTTCAAAATAGTATCTTTTTCAAAAAAATTACCCTTACAAAAAGTACCCTTTTTAAAATAACACAAAAAAATCCCTTTTCAAATAAATTACCTGTTTTCGAAAATAAATTATCAAAAGCACCTTAAGGAAAAGTATCTGTTTTCAAAAAAATATTTTTTCAAAAAGTAAGTTTTTCAAAAAAGTAAATTTTCTTTTTCCAAAAAAAAATTAGCTTTTATCAAAATACTTGCTTTTTCAATAAAAAAGTACATTTTTAAAAGATACTTTTTTGAAAAAGTATCAGGGTACTTTTTTGAAAAATTTACTTTTTTTGTAACAAGGTGCTCCTTTCATAAAGGTATTTGTTTTAAAAAAGGTTCTATTTTGGAAAGGGACTTTTTTTGAAAAAGGGTACGTTTTAAAAAACTTTTTTTAGAAAAATACTTTTGTTTGTGAAAAGGGTACTTTTATGAAAAGGCTAGTTTTTTTGAAGAAATGTACTTTATCAGAAAAATATACTTCTTTTTAAAAGGAGTAGTTTTTGTGAAAATGGATTTTTTTTGGAAAAGGGTACCAAAAGATACTTTTTTGAGAAAGGATATTTTTTGTGAAAAAGATATTTTATTGAAAATGGGTAATTTTTGAAAAAGGTACTTTTTGAAAAAAAAAAATACTATTTGAAAACAACATACTTTTTTTTTGATAAAGAGTACTTGTTTGTGAAAAAGGCATTTTTTTTGAGAAAATGTACTTTTGCGTTTATAAAGGGTATGTTTGTATGCAAGAAGTACTTTGTTTTAATATCGCTGACCGTGTTTTATTAGTACATTGCCCTTTATTTCTATATTATTTATATTGACTGTAATATTTATTTTAATAAATAAAAATAAAAACATTGGATACGGTGTATTACTTAATTAAATTCGGTTAAGTAGATAATAAGTTCAATTGTGACAACAAGTATTTTTTTTTAATTCCGTAGGTATAATTGAATAGTCAGTACTCATAGCCAAATTTTAATGTCTTCAATTGACTTTCTAAGTTAAAAATATATTAGTAAATGTAACTATCGAAATTCGGTTGGCAAAAAATTCGGTTGCAGCAATTGGTTCTCTTTTCTGTGTGTAATTATATTATCTGGTTTATTTGTATCTACATTTGACATGTTATTGCCTCTAACTACATTTGCAAAGGAACATTCTGAATTAGTAAATAAATTCGTATTATAAGTTTTGTTTTCTGATAAGTCTTAATATTAATTTTTTGTTTGAGTTGTTTGTACTTTTCACAACCCTTATAAGAAGCAGGATGTCCATACTTGTTGCATAGCACACAGAACAACTTGTTTTTCTCTTCAGATGGGACTTGTTGAATAGGACACTTTCCTCTTTCGTGGCTCGTGCTACACTTAACGCATCTTTTGGGAAGATAGCAATTGGCAGCACTATGAAAAAATCCCTGGCAATTGCGGCATTGGGGTATTTCGGGACGCCTTACTTGTTCCCATTTGATACAACGGTATAAAAGGGTTTTAATATTTTTCAGCGCATTGATGCTGCTTTCCGGAGAAACTTGCACCAGAAACATTGGTAGATTAATTTTCTTTTCAACAGATAACTTCGTTGAGAAAGGACTAACTTTTATGAATTTTAAGTTTTCGCTTTCAAATTTTAATAACTCAAATAGTATTTCATCTGCGACTACGTTTGCATCGAGACCTTTAAGTAAATATGTTTTGATTTTCATATCTTTAGGTGTAAAAGTAAAGAATTTTGTTTTAGTTTTTTCCAGGTAGGCTTTCACTCTTAGAAAATCTTGAATTGTGTTCATAAATAACGATTTTTTGTTTCTGAAATGTTTTATTTTGAAATCATTTATTTTAGACCGTTTTTAATGAATTTAATTAATTCTTCTGTATCAATATCGATAATGTTTATAGGGGGTATTTTTTTGTTCGAACATTTAACTACTCTGTTATCAGTAATTACTTTTGACGTTTTGTTGATAATAGCTGCATTAGCTGAATGAGAACTTACAGGTTTCTCTTTATTTTCTTTATCTTTTACATGTCTTTCAAATTTTGCTAGCACATCTTTATCACATTCATCATCGTTTTCACAGTCTAATACTGAATAATAATTGTTCTTAAAATGTTTTGCTGTAGCATTGTTATCCATATTTTTGATTTTTCGTTTTCTGTCATTATCAGCATTAATATTATTGTAATTAGTATTTACATTGTTTTTATTATTATTTGGATTAACATTGTTTTTATTATTTGAGTTTTGAGCATTTTGCTCACTCATTTAAAGTTTTTTGTAATTTTTTGATTTGGTTTTGCTTTGTTTAATCGAAACAGTTTTTTTTTAGTATAACACCAAGAAAATGCTCTTATCTCCGTAACACGTCTTACACACATCACAGTCGCGATCGAACTCCGATAACGCTATTTCTATTATTTCGCAAACGGTATTTTAGCGACAGCTATATTTGTTGTTTCGGTAACGGTATTATGCGGATAACGGTATTTCGGTAACGGTACTTTAGGGATAACTACTTTCTTACGACATTATTGTAAATTGAAATTGCAATGCAAAATTTGAAAAAATTCAAATTTATTATCAAGTTCAACCGACGATAATGTCGTACCTTGTACCTTTAGAAAAGTATAATTTAGTTCAAGTGTCAAACATTTTTCGGCCTGAATCTTTAGGTGTAAAAAGTACTTACATGTACTCACAAGTGCTCCCCACTGTATATAAAATTAATTTCAACACTTTTTGTCCATTTGCATAGAAATCGATTAGGAATTGGAAAAGTATTAATATATTGATCCTAAATAGCAAATGCAAAACATTTTTGAAAACGAAAAATACTGTTGTGATTCAATAAGTAAAAGTACGTGCTCATTGTCGTGTTATTTGTGTATGTATACTGAAAATCCAATTCACCTTCTTCGACGAAATATTCTGTAAATTCTTTTTGGACATCTTTGCATTGAAAGCGTCATTACGAGGTCTTTGCAATGAATACATTGAATTGGCCAGAGCTTCCTCTCCGCGCCAATCACCAGGGATAAATGCGCCGTTGTCACCGTAATGGTCAAATGCATTGGCCGGGGCATACTTTTTTTTATTTGTTGTGATTAAAAAGCTGTGGAGCACGCAACACGCGTGTTATTTTTTTTATTTTTCTGGATTAAGGCATATTGGTTTGCGCAGTACCCGGAAACGTGGACACATGATACCAAATACATTTTCAATAATACGGCGAGCACGACTTAGCCGATAATTATATACACGCTGTACCATAGTGAGACCTCGTTGGCTATATGGCTTTAATAGATTATGTCGCATAGCGAATGCATCGTCAGCAACGAGCACGTACGGAATAGGTCGCTGTCGACTGGGTAGTACCTTAGGGGGTGGCAAACATAGCTGGTTAGTATCCAGCGCTTGTCCAAATGTGCAACGATTAAACACACCACCATCAGAAAATCGGCCATTACGACCTACGTCAACATACAGAAACTTATATTCCGCGTCAGCAATACCCATTAATATGATGCTATGTGTACCCTTGTAATTATAATAAATACTGCCAGCATTGGCTGGGGCATCCATTACCACATGCTTGCCACAATTCGTCAAATTTACCAGCAATAGCTTCCCAAGCATCTGCTTTTCTTGGCGTCTAGAAATATATTTATTTAAAATCTGTTTTATGTTAGAATGAATGAAGAAAATAAATTTACCTTGAGATACGTATCCACAAGCACTTTGTAAATGGCATCTAAAACTTCGGGAATAATGGACGATATAGTTGATACTGGAATACGAAATAGGTATTGCATTGACCGCAAGTTCTCGCCAGTAGCTAGGTATCGTAGGGTTAACACAAGTCGCTCACCTGCTGAAATGCTCTTGCGCATGTTGGTATCTTGGTTTTCAATATGGGGAGTCACTAAACTAAGAAGATAATCAAATTGTTCGGAGTCCATTCGCAAAAAATTGCGATACAACTCCGACTCGTCAGTTCTTAATTGGATGAGCAATTTAGCATAAAATCCTTCCTGCTGGCGGTGAAGCACCCAATCCTTCACCCAAACTTTGCGGCGTTTTTTTACTCATTTATCTTCATCCTCGCTATTTTCTAACACATATGCAGCTAATATAGTAGCAATCGCTTTTTTTTGTTCCATGACAATATTATTTCTTTTTTACGCAATTGACAATTAATAATTTTTTTCAAATGTTTTGACAGTTCTGGCAATGTCTAATAACAGATCTGGAAATTTTTGCCATGCAAGAATCTGACAATCGTGCGAACTGATAATTTTCGTTGGCAGATAAATTTATTGTTTGACAATTTTCTGACAATGAAATTGAAAGGTTTTCTTACAATCGTCTGAACTGACAATTTACATTTTGCTAAACATGTTTCATTGTCGGTACATTGCCAGCACATTGAGAGATCTTACAATATTGTAAGATCTGACAACCGTGTGTACATAGCTTCTGTTGAAAGTTTATTATACATTTTGTTTTGTATTTTTATTTCAACATTTAAAAAAATTTAAATAAATAATTGTTTTGACTGTTTTTAACAAAATAAAATTCAATTTTATAAATACAGGAAGATTTTTCGAAAGAAATAGTTGTGAAATTTGAAAAGAAAAGAACCAATTATATTGAAAATGCGGCAACAATTTTTAATGTATGTCCCTTCAAATACGCCTTGTGTACTTATACAATAAATACAAAGCGTATTACGAATACCCTACTAATTTAAGTTTTGTAAAATATTTAAAATATAAAAATTAAATACAAAATTAAATTCGATCCAAGCCTCCCTAGTAAAAGGTTGTTTCTCAATTCTGAAAGTTTTATTGTAGTAATGCTAATAAAATATGAATCAATCTAATTGCGTGGCCTTGTGTCAATATAAAAAAACAAAAAAACAAATTGTAAAAAAAAACTTTCCAGGGTTGCTAAAGCATTTATGACACTAATATGATAAAAAAAAAATACGATGTTTTCACCATTAACAAAATTACACGAAGACGGCTATTATTAGTTAAAACCAAAGTTGGCCACAGATAACTTTTCAATACCCTTATCCGATTTTAAACCGCCTCTAATTGATAACCAATACCGAAACCCTTGATTCCGATATACCGTAACCGTTTCCCTTGATATCGCTGTTGAAACTGTTTTTTAAAAAAAGTTTTTTTTTCAACGTTTTTCACTAAAAATATAAATTTTTTTAATACAAAATATCGAAAATTCCAAAATAATATAACTACGTGTTAATAAAATATCGAATTGTTAACTTAACGGACGGCTATCAATTTCTTATTTTCGCTGGCAACATTGTGTTTTTTAACAGCAACACATAATTTATTGTGAAATGCAGTTTTTCAATTATACCGTTACGTTTTTCAATGATACCGTTACGAATGAAATACCGATACCAATATCGAAACAGACAAAAGAATATATATGAACAGCGATATCTTGTAAAGTTTTAAATAAATTGCTGATAAATTGATAAAAAATAAATACTTTTTAATTGATAAAACGAAAATTTTCAACATGAAAGGGGAATTATTCCAAATATAATTTTTTGGATGTTGTTCCTAACTAAACAACTTCTTTGGAAATGTTCAAGGTATATAATATTCCTTGGAAGTTATTTTCGATATTATATGAAAATCTTGTTCCCTATGTCAAACCAATGTTAAATTCATCGATAAAAATGTCAAATTAGAAGAATTCTTTGGCAGCAGAATTTCTGCTGGATATATTTAATTTTTTCTATCGTTATTTTTTTATAGGTCTGATTATTTCTCCAACACTGGCTTCAGTATATAGCATTGCATTAATTGGTTTGGATCGTTATTTTTACATTTTATATGGCTTACAATACCAACGCTATTTATCAACCAAACGGGCCCGTCTTATGTCAATTGGTACATGGATTATTGGTGGTATTATGGGATTTTTGCCGGCAATGGGAGTTCGTAACAAATTCGACAATGGCGTTGAACTGTGTTGGTTAATATTACTCGAGCCAAATGAGCTGTTATTGACCACAGTAACTATCGGAATAATACCCCTTGTCCTTATCATTATTCTATATGGCATCATTTTAAGACGAGCTCTTTGTAAAATTTCTGAAATGAGAGAATCGAACACTATATCTGCAAAGGTCTCTGCAAACTCAAAATCGATACAATTACGTTACTTCCGTGGTGGAGGAGATGTGCCGAGTACTGCAAATAAAAAGTCAACTTTTAATGCAAATGTACTACCAACTACAGTTCATATTTTTGTAGAAGAGAAAGGACCCGTTCGAAAAAAAGGAATTTTCCGATTATTTCAAAGGTAACCTAAAATTAAGTGAGTGGATATACATTGAAATATTTTTAACACCTAGTATGTTGTACGGTAGTCAGTCGAATAAAAATTATTCGATTAATCGAACGAACAAAAAGAACAATTGAACGAACAATTTTAAAAACATGATTTTCGAAAAATGAATAAATATTGACTATTAATCGAATAAAACGAATAATTTAAAAGAATACCAACTTTGGGAAAATACAAATTAACTTTAAAATTTAATTAAAACAACTTAACAACTTGAAAATTATTTAATTAAAAGTCCACTGTTAATAAATTTTTAACATTTTCTACAAAAACTCAAAAAGCCAGTTCAGGTTTTTAGAAGAGAACGTTATAATCGGCTTGATTAAATGAATGATAATTCGTTCTATTGGTAAAAATGTTGAATAAGCATCATGAATGGTAACCGATTCGAATGCGGGCATCGGTAAGGGATGCGGTACTTTCTTTTATTTTGGTAACGGTTTTTAGCATTAACGGTATTTTGCTTATTTCGGTATCGATACTTTAGTGGTAACGGTATTTTAATTATTTCGGTAACGTTATTTTAGGGATAATGATTTTTGAGTAATTTGCAGGATAACGTTATATTAGTTATTCAGGTAGTTTTATTGCACATTTTTAATAACTAGCCCGTATTTTAATGACATTATGCCCGAATTTTAATGACTAGCTACTTTGTGATCAAATCTTTGGGAAACTATATCTCTACTTACAGCCATTATTTTTTCTGATTTTGTATATTGGTAACGGTATTTTAAGGATTACGCTTTTTCAATAATTTTGGTAACGATATTTTAGCGATAGCGGTATTTTAATTATTTCGGTAACGGTATTTTTAGGGTATTGGTATTTTAGTTATATCGGCAATGGTATATTACGAATAACGGTATTTCAATTATTTCGGTAACGGTATTTTAGAATAACGATATTCAGTTTTTTAGGGATTTAGTATTTTAGTATTTTAGCGGTATTGCCTGCCATCCCTGATTAGCATTCATTGAACACTAATTAAAACTTTTGACTGAAGCTAATGAATGAATTCTTAGGGAATGGATTAATTTTGTGTGAATTAAGCTCAAATTTTATGTAGCTACCCAGTCAGAAACTGCCACTGTTACACAAAAATGAAGCACTGGCTTACTGGCATTGTATATATATTACTGGCAGAACCCTTATTCAAGACGCTTTACCAGCGTTTCCAAAAAGCTTTTGCCAGTATTTTTTTTACAAAAATTTCAGTGGTCTACGAAAAAAACCTTGGCAAAATATTGGCTAAAACCACTGGGCCAGCGATGGCAAAAATTATTTGTCCAGTGGTATTCAGTCAGAAGGTTCCAAGTTCGATCCCGGTTCCAAGTATAATTTTTTTTTGTGATTTGTGATAATTTTTTTAAATATAACATCGATTTTTTCGTTTGTATAAAAGCTGTTTTAAGACCAACTTTTTTTGTTTTCCCAGCGATGACAAGTTGTTTACAGCAAACCTTGTTGGTAATACCATTAAATATGTGGTCTAAAAATAGATTTTAAACAATAAAACTAAAAAAATATCATATATAATTTTTTTGGTATCTCCGGTATTCGAACCTAAGCAGCCATATTGACAGTTCTAACCACTGAGCTAACGAGGCATACAATACTTGAAAGCTTAAAACGTTAGTTAACGACAACTGCTGGATATCAGTTGGCTTCTCAAATATGTCAGCACAACGCGGCCTAAGGGAAAAATTTAAGCGGGGAACGCATCCAAGAGGGACGCATATAAACCGAATTATTACCATGCATTTGTAAGACATATATTTTTGACAGCACTTTTTATAGAGGTATAGAACTTTGAAATGGAATAAAATAAAGATGAATTTTTTAAATTGACATGAAATTTACTTTATTCGAATGATAATCTTTTGGCATTATAAATTAAATATGACTTCTGGCATATGACCGCCACGGCTGGCTCGGACGTGGTCTAATCTGGAGGTTCAATTTTCGATGACTTTTTCCAAAATTTGTGGCCGTATATTGGCAATAATGCACAGTGCGGCCGAACTATGCGGCCATAATTCAAAAACCTAATTGATTGACCTGAAACCTCGCACTCGGGGGTTTTTGAAGTCGCTGATCACGAATACATCGTCAGAATTACAGAATTCAAAATGGCGGTTTCAATATGGCGTCATGCAAGGACTTCTAAAGTTTTTTCGTGTACCTTTTATACAAAATAAATGAACTAAAACAAACATTTCTCAAATTTTCACAAATATTTTTATTGAAATTGAAAATTATAGGTTATACACGAAAGTTGATTTTCGAATTGTAGTACAACTTGTACAATTATACGCACAACTTTTGCAAAATCAGTATTACCTTCAGCTCGAAATTTACTTGTTTCTGAGTAAAGGAGAGCTTCTGTTGACACATTCGCTCGTAATTCTTCTGTTTTCCTACGTTTACTTCGTTCAGAAGATTCTGAGAAACTGAGTCCTCGCCAACCTGCATTGGAACTTTTCCCAACATTTTGTTTTGTTTTGAGTCTTCAACTCATCAACTGATAAATGATAATTTGAATTTTCACTTTCGGTTAAAAGTGTTTAATCCTTAGCATACATTTCTTTCATATCATCCTTTAGAATTTTTTTTATTTCTTGAAATAATTTCAGCCTTGTTAGGCCACCTTCCATCTTATTACTGGAACCTGCAAAATAAATACATATTTTTTATTGTCGTTAAATTACGTATATAAATTAAACAAAAATTAATATCAGGAATAAATTCAACAAAAAATTATATTTTCAGATATAGTTTTGATTGTCATACTATGTATTTTACTGAAAAATTCTATTCCACAAAAAGTTGTATAAAAACTAAAGTAGCAGAAGGTAGCAGCTAAATCTTGTTTTATTCCGTAACTAATACTTTTCTGAGTAACCTCTAATAGGTTTTAAGGCAGCATACGATAGCGTTTTATTACTATATGATTTGTAAACTCAAATTTTATATAAAAAAACAAAACAAAATATATCCTCAAATTTCTACTGGTAAAAATTTTTGGTTACGGTATTGAAATTTACTAAAGTTTTTACGTATTTTACTAATAGATTTCCTTTACTCCAAGAACTTTTACACGTGTATAACTTTCCCTCTGTATCTACAGTAATTTGATGTTTGGATGAAGGCCACGTTGTGGCTGAAAGAAAAGAGGAGACTTAAGGTATAGGACGTTACTATGAGCGGATTTCACTTCATAGAGGATCACTTCAGCCAACTCAACGATGGAAAAACTCTATCTAGAAACTTTTTTTTCGAATTTTGGCCGCAAAATGCGGTCTTCGGCCGCACAGTGTAACGTAGCGAATGTTGCCCTCCAAGTGGTCAAGATCGCACGATCTTGGAGGCCAATTCACCGGTCCGAAACTTGAAACTATGCGGTTACCAAACGTTTCCTTCAATAAATCAATTGCAGCACGAGCTGTGTGACATGTTGCGCAGTCCTGTTGAAACCACAGCTTCTGCATATGGTTGTTCAATTGATGAGCGAAAAAGTCAGTAATCATGGCTCTATAGCGGTCACCATTGACTGTAACGTTCTGAACAGTGTAGTTTTTAAAGAATTCCACCAGCCCATAAAGCACACCAGTCAGTTTTTCTGGATGTATCGGTATCTCAATATACACTTGAGAATTATCATCACTCCAAATACGGCAGTTTTGTTTATTGACGTATCCATTTAACCAAAACTGAGCTTCATCGCTAAACAAAATTCGCTTATGAAAATCGGGATCAACGGCAATCTTATTTTGGGCCGAATCTACGCCTTGCTATTTTATCGTGTTGCTTCAATTGTTGCACGAGTTGGATTTTGTAAGCATGCTAACCAAGATCTTTCAGCGAAATCTTCCATAAAGTGTATGGACACATATCCAATTACTGTGCACGATGGAGGATAGACTGATTGGGGTCTTCCTCTACGCAACGCTCTACATCAGCAACGACTTCTTCTGTACGCACTGTACGACGTCTCTGTGGACGCATATTATCATTTAGAGTAAACGTGGTGCACTCAAAAAAAAAGTTTGTAAAGTCAGCAAAAAATTTTGCTGAGTCAGCAAAATTTTAGTCAGGAGGGTGCTAGCAAAAAAATTGCTAATGTCAGCAAAATCTTTTGCTGAAAATCAGCGAGCTGATTTTTAGCAACAAAATTAGTAGGTTCAGCAAAAGTTTTGCTAACACTTAGTGGATAAGAAATACAAAAGCCTTGCTAAAAATTAATAAATTTTTTGCTGAATTTTAGTAGACTGAAAAAACGCAAAAAATTTGTAGAACAATTGTAATTTAGTTAATTTATTTGCTGAAAGTCATAAAACATATTTTTGTGATTCTTTTAAAAATAATTTACAATAATTACGATATACAAAAATTTTCATTTTCCCACATTGACGACAAGAATTAATTTAATATCTGAAAATATATAGAAATAAATATACATATATAACATAACAAAAATTTTCTTTCAACTACTTACATCAATGGTTGTCTAAATGTTACTATCTTTTAAAGGGCGCAACTGCCGAAGATAATTATAGAAACGAAGCGAAAAAATAAACAAAAACAAACGAAACGAAAAAACAACCCTTTTTTTGCAATACGAAAAAGGAACCATAAAAATCTACCTAAGATGTGTGTTTTTGTCTTTCGCTTTACTCTGTCTACATGTCTGTATATGTTTGTTTGTTTGCAATTTGATCTATAAACATTTTTAGTTTGCAATTTGACCACACTAGTTTATTAATCTATAAACATTTAGTTTAAATAGATATTTTATTTTGTCTTTTATTTAATTAATAGACAATTATTTTCACAAGCCGGTGACAACGCAAAATTTAAGCTGTTTTAATCCTCAATTTTGTTTTATGTATGAAAAACAGATACAAAAACGTCCATGGTTGATTTTTTTATATGTCTTATTAGAGTTGTACTTTTTAGTATCATTTTCACCTTTTCTACTACATCTTGACATGCCGCGACATCTGCTTCATTCTGCGTATATCTTTCAATCTCATTGCCGTCCACACTATTAATGTGCTTATCAGCACAATTTTTTTTTAGCAAAATTAATTAGTAAAACATTAGTATATTAGTAAAGCATTAGTATAAAACAGTTAAGTGCTGAATAAGTATAACAAAAATTTTAGCTGAAAACAGGATTTTAGCAAAAAATTTGCTAAAAAATAGTATACCTGATTTACAAGACGTTTTACTAACTTTTCTACTAACTTATTTTTTTGAGTGTGCGAAAACATTCCATACTTAATCGAATTAATTGCTCTGTTGAACGATTATGATAACAGTAAAGTGGACGTAGTGCGCTATACGTATAACAGACAGTCTATTCATGTTGAAATGCAAAACCAAACTAAACATAAATCACTTGACAGCTGACAAAATGGCCTCCACTTAAAAAAGTGCTGCCAACTTAAAGTTGTATACCTATATAAAAAACACCCTTTATTTAGCAATATTCGTTAACACTTATTGCTATGATATAACGGTTAATTCAGTTGTCATTTTCGTTTGGCGTTTAGAAAAATATGAGTTAACATAAGGTGCGTTTGTTTACTTTTCCAGTAAAGTCCAGTAGATGAGTAAATTTTGGGCAACATGAAAATTTTATTCGCAAAACTGGCTCTTGCACAAAAAAGTGAACGAACTGAAAAATTGCAGAAACTTGCAGGTTAATTCATACATATGAGCGCTAAAAAGCTTAGTGTTGTAAAATATGTGTTATTTAGACTACCCAGTATATATTGTTTTCGGTACTTGGTGCATTGCGTTTTAATAATTATAAATTCGTAGCAATTGCATTTATTAAATAAACTTTTGCGGAAGCTTTTAGACTTGTTTAGTTTATACATGACTTTTAATTTTGTTTCTAGTGAAATAACATACGAAAATACATGAATACTTGATGTTTGATATTCAGTACCCTGAATAATATGCAGTAAGAAGTATTCACATATTCATTAGCTTTGCATCTCTAATATATTAATGTAAATAAAAACAATTAACACAGATATTAGAAAACTGATAAATTGTTACTATAATAATTGTAACTGACTACTTTAATTTGTTTCAGGTTGAAAATAATTATTTTTAGTTCTTGCCGCACTTTTAATTCAGCTTTTGTTCTTTTTAATGTTTTTATTACTAAATGTATGCATTTTGTTTGCTTATTTTTGTTTGTTTACTTAATTTAATCATATGTTTTTGTTTTCTGCTGGATTTTACTGGTTAAAATTTGTGCAGTAAAAATGTGCAGGCTTATTGCTGACAACTGTCACTTTACTCTCTTAGTAGGTGCTCTCTTTTGCAAATTTATGTGTACACGAACGCATTTCAGAAAAATCCAGTACAACTTTTGTAAAAATTTGTCCAAATTTTGGTGTAAACGAATGCACTTATAAATTCGTGTTCTCTTGCCCTTAACATAAACTCGGCAATAAGCAATTTTATACCGTTACCGTTATACCGACGTATTTCAAGATATTTATCTTGTAGTGTAATTAATAAGTCAACATTGTCGGACAATAGCAATCACTGTCTGTAATTGACACTTAATTGTGATCGGCTAAAAGCCGTACTTTTTTGGTTGATTAATTTGACACCTTCATTATACTAACTGTGGGAACCACTCAATCGTTGGTTACCCACCAAATATAATTTAGGTAGCTTTAAGTTAATTAAAATAAATAAAGACCATTATTAAAAAGCAATTAAAACACGACGGTTATTTTCTTTGCAATCATTTTACATATCATGGCGATCCTGCCATCGGAAGGGAAAAGTTTTTAACAAATTTGATTTGCGTTAAATCTAAAAAAAAAAAAACTATTATCATATTAGCAAAATATATTCAATAAATAAGTGTTCATGTGTTTTAATAAAAACCCGTTAAAAAGTGCAAAAATATAAAAGAAAAACTAAAAAGAAAATTTTACATTGTACATATTTTTTATTGATTTCGGAGTACAAAAAGAACAATAAAAAAAAAAACTGTGAAAAGTTATAAAGACTAAAACTTTAAAACAAAGAAACAATTTAAGTGCAAAATATAATGAAATAAATAAACGTTTTGTGCATCAATTCAAACAAAAATATTTTAAGAAGGAAGAAGCAATGTATCCAAAACATTGCCGGGGCAACAAGCCTGGTTGCTCCAAGGATGGTGTGACCTAAACACCATCGGACAACAACAGCAACAACAGTCAACAACGTCAGCAATGAAATCAACAAAATAATTTACCAACTGGAGTAAATCCTCAACAACAACAGACAACCAAATGCAATTAAAAAGAAAAACAGTAAGAATACACAAAATTTTTTGTATTATTAGAATTTTTTTAATTAAAATTATATTAAAATTTATAAAAATTGAAAACTTAATTTAAAATAAGCTAAACAAACAAAAAAAAATAATGAAAATATTTAAGTTTTAAACCTATTACTAACAACAAATTTTTTTTTATTTCTACTAACTGGGGTGATTCATACGTGACACTCCCTCAGTGTAGTATAAATTATCCAGTCACCAAAAGACCGAGTGACTGATTTATGCCATTGTGCTCAAAATCCGTTTACCAGAAGGGAACGGATAGGGAACGCAATGACATAACTGAATTTTTTTTGAAAATTTCTGAATACTAACAAGATTATTTGAACGGAATTGAAAATGGGGAATCGCGATTCGAAAATCGAGAACCCCAACGCGAATGTCATAAACGAAATAACTGTGGAAGTACACCTTCCAGTTATTTACTTGATAATCATAATATCCATATTGGCATTACAATTCCTGACGACGTTGTACCAGTTACACAAGAGGTCGTTGAGGAAGAATTATGCAAGGGCCGCGTCCTTGGGAAACGGCATCGATAAAATCTAGAATTTTTTTTTTTTCGGGGGATACTAACGGAAGTTTTTTTAATACGTGAATCTAAGAATATTTTCTTGGGAAAATTCCCCATTTTCTTTTTGAACTTCTTACTAACTAGAAGGGAGTTTTGGAAAATTAGATTTTGTCTAGTGAATTTTACTTTTGGGAAATGTCCTTATTATATACGGATTATTCAGCAGTAATTTGCTGCCACAGTGGAATATATTATTGTGAAATTTTTTTTTAAATTGACATTACTGGCAACGACAGTATGATAGCCTTAATGAGTGTTGGCCATAATTTGCCGAGTTTTGATATGCCAACCATATGGACTGGCAACAAATAGTTACAAAGGCAAGGCTTATAAAAGAACACTTCGATCGTTCATACAAGTGCTTGAATACTGATAGACCCACGGGGGAGAAAACAGTGGAAGAGCATCTTGATAATTTGTTCACCCGATTCGAACAGATTAGGGCATTACTTGACGAACACTACCCTCGTCTTACCACTGCTCACCGGCTATCGGCTGAGGTTTTTTTCACCGACGTCCGCGATAAACTTTCTAAGTTATTAGCGCGAAGGAACCTGAGCATAGAGTTACCACTGTCACTGCACGATAGGGTAACGTATTGGGACACCAAGACCGAGACAAAATTACCTCCAACTTCCCACGGAACGGTGGTTCTTACGGACACTCAGACTGGTCCGGGATTGAATCTACAGGTTATTGAACAGGAAGTCAATATAGAGACTTTCCCGTTGCCCGGCACTGTCAATAATACGGTGGACATTACGGAAGCCACCATGCCGCAAACGATAACGGAATTTCTCGGTTTGGCATCGAAACTTTTACCAGATTACGATGGTAAACCGGAAAACTTACAGGGTTTCCTCGACGCACTGACACTCTTGGATTCCGTAAAGGATACCCATGAGGCCGTGGCGGTAAATTTAATTAAAACGAAACTAAAGGGCTCAGCCAGAAATTTAGTTTCGAATGAAACCACAATTAATGCGGTTATAACTACATTAAAAGGAACTGTCAAAGGTGAGTCGGGTCGAAGTCATATCGGCCAAATTGATGAATGTCCGTCAAGGTGGCAAAAACGCCAATACCTACGTGGCAGAAATAGACTCCCTAACCAAATCATTGGAGAGTGCCTATATTACAGATGGCCTCCCACAACAACTGGCCCAGAGGTACTCGACCCAAGCGGCAGTTAAAGCGATTACAAAGAATGCGACAAATGAAAGGGTTAAACTGGTCATGGAATCAGGAACCTTTTCAAATATGAACGAAGTGACGGCAAAATTCGTCAATAGCTGCACGGAAGCTTACGGGCAGCAAAACTCCGTTCTATTTACGAAGAATAAATCTCAAAACCGTAATGGCAATAATCGCCAAAATCGGTCAAATAACAATAGATCCGGCTATAGAAATGGCAATAATCGCGGAAATGGCCGTAATAATAATTACAATGTCAACAACAATAATAACAATAATAATAATTACAATAACAACCGTGGGCGGAACCGTTCAAATAACAACGGATCCCGACACAATGTGCGACACGTTACCGAAAACATTTCGGGAAACGAACTGGTACCCCTGAATTAAACCACACAATATACAATATAAATTTGAATCTCTATAGCTATCTTCCCTGTAGAACATCTTTGAATAATCGAAAATCAACACTATTAGTTGACACGGGAGCGGATATTTCTATAATAAAGTTCGGACAAATCCTAAACGGACAAATAGATGAGACTACAACGACGTGATTAAGTGGTGTTGGCCAAGGATTAACAACTACCCTTGGTAAAATTCATGCTGATTTGAAATTTGAGGAATGATTTCCAGATTCCTTCTGATGGAATCATTGGTATGGATTTTCTGCGTGAATATAAATGTCTTCTGGATTACCAGGATGACCAAGATTGGTTAGTCCTGAGATCTGGTAATCTTCCACAACACATTGCAATAGCAATGCGCTGTGCGCCACAAGTTAACTCGATCTCATTGCCTGCAAGATCTGAGGTAATTCGTCACGTTAACATTCAAACTGATGAGGAAAATGTGCTAATTCCGAGTCAAATAATTCAGAATGGAATATTCATAGCGAACACCATAGTCTCAAAATCAAGACCACTGGTCAAAATTGTTAACACAACCAATAGGGATGTAGTTATTTTGAATATTAAAATTCAAACCGAAAGTCTTAACGACTATAAAATTGTCTACCCGACCGAAAATCCTCGCGGAGACCAGGAGAAATTGAATAGATTATCCAAAAATTTCCCGGAGTTTGCAAAAGACAAATGAACTTATGTTCTGAGTATGTTGATATTTTTGGACTGGAATCTGAAAAGATGACAACCAACAATTTCTACAGACAAAAGCTCAGATTAAAGGATGATGACCCAGTGTATATGAAATCGTACAGAATACCACACTCTCACAAAGCAGAGGTGAACATTCAAGTTGATAAGCTTATAAGAGATGACATTGTAGAACCCTCCATTTCGGAATACAATAGTCCAATTTTATTAGTACCAAAGAAATCTTTACCCGGTACGGATCGGAAAAGATGGAGATTGGTAGTTGACTACAGAGGAATTAATAAAAAACTCGTAGCAGATAAATTTCCACTCCCTAGAATAGATGATATTCTAGACCAATTGGGCAGAGCCAAATTCTTTTCTTGCCTTGACTTAATGTCAGGTTTCCACCAAATTGAATTAGAGGAAGGCTCTAGGGACGTAACATCTTTCGCGACGAATAAGGGATCATATCGTTTTAAACGATTACCCTACGGTATAAAAATTGCTCCGAACTCATTTCAGCGAATGATGTCGCTAGCTTTTTCGGGATTATCTTCCGACCAAGCGTTTCTTTATATGGATGATTTAGTAGTAATTGGTTGCTCCGAACAACATATGTTGAAAAATTTAAGAAATGTTTTCGAAACTTGTCGAAAATATAACTTGAAATTGCATCCAGACAAATGTACTTTTTTCTGTAACGAAGTCACATTTTTGGGACACAAGTGTACAGACAAAGGTATATTGCCTGACGATGGAAAATTTTCTGTAATTTTAAATTACCCAACACCAAAGAACGGTGGTGAAGCTGCAACTATTATCGGAGATTTATTCCTAATTTTGCCGAGTATTCAAGGCACATAACAAGGTTATGTAGGAAAAATGAACCATTCGATTGGAACAGTGAATGTGAAAAATCATTCAATTATCTCAAAAACCAATTATTGAATCCAACTATTTTGCAGTATCCTGACTTCGAAAAAGAATTTTGCATAACAACAGATGCAAGCAACTTTGCTTGTGGTGCAATTCTGAATCAGAAATACTTTGATAAGCAGCTACCTGTGGCTTATGCTTCACGATCCTTTACAAAGGGCGAAAGCAATAAGTCTACGATTGAGCAGGAATTAGCGGCTATCCATTGGGCAATTAAATATTTCAGACCATATATTTATGGCCCAAAATTTTTGATCCGAAGTGATCACCGTCCCTTAACATACTTATTTTCCATGAAAAATCCATCATCAAAACTTACGAGGATGAGATTGGATCTGGAGGAGTATGATTTTACAGTGGAATATATCAGGGGGAATGAAAATCATGCAGCTGATGCATTGTCTCGATTAGAATTCGAGGACATTAAAAAGGCAGAAAATTATGGAATACTGAAGGTAACTACGGGACTTCAGGCTGCCAAAGATTTAGACAAAGTGACCAACGGAAAACCAAACACGGAATCGGTGAATATCCGGATATATGAGGCAATAAATGCCCAAGAGTACAATAAAAATGCAAGATTGCATTTTGCTAAAGACAAGCTGGTTATCCAAAAAGGGAAAACCAGGCTTTTCCAATTTGAGTCACGAGATTTTATTACTAATGGAACTGTTGATTTAGATCATCTATTTCCAAGGCTTGAAAAAGTAGCCAGTAATCTTAAAATCACGACTCTTCGCATGTCATTGGATGATGCGTTGTTGGCCAACGTAAAATTAGACCACTTCAAGAAAGTGGGTAATGAAAAGCTTCGAAGATTGAACATAGTACTCACACCAACATTGACAAAGGTCAAAACAGATTCCGAAAAACTTGAAATTATGAGATTATACCATAATAATCCATTATTTGGAGGTCACCCTGGCATTACACGAATGCTCAGGAAAATAAGATTGAAATACCACTGGAAGAACATGACAAGGGATATCACTCGTTATGTGAAATCTTGTGTAGAGTGCCAAAAGAGCAAATCATTGCCTAAGACGAGAGAACTCATGGTTGAAACGGAAACGCCAACACGCGCGTTTGACACAATCATTATTGATACGATTGGTCCTTTCATGCGATCAAACAAGGGTAATGAATACGCTATAACTATAATATGTGACTTGACCAAATATTTAGTCACTTTACCAATTCCTGACAAATCTGCTCGAACAGTCGCCAAAGCGATTTTCGAAGGTTTTGTTTTGATTTATGGTCCTATACGGAAAATGATTTCTGATATGGGAACCGAATATAAAAATCAGACCATAAAGGAATTATGTCAATTGTTGAATATCGACTACGTCACTTCAACAGCCTATCATCATCAGACATTGGGTACCATAGAAAGGTCCCACAGAACATTCAATGAGTACGTACGTTGTACATGTCCTCTGATAGAACTGATTGGGACGAATGGTTAGCTTACTTCACGTACTGCTTTAATACAACACCTTCCACAGTACATAATTACTGTCCATATGAATTAGTCTTTGGTAAAATACCACCATCAATAGACGCTTTAAAGTCGGACAAAATTAGTCCACTTTATAACATCGATTCATATGAAAAGGAGGCGAAGTATAGGCTCCAAACGGCTTGGAGAAGAGCATCAGTGATGCTTGATAGGGCAAAATTGACCAACAAAGGCCAATATGATCAGGTGACTAGGCCTATGAGCGTTGAAATAGGAGACCTAGTTCTCTTGGAAGACAGTGCTGGTCATAAATTAGAACCACTCTTTAAAGGTCCCTTTGAGATCAAAGAGGTGGATGACCACGGCAATTGTTTGCTAGCACTTGACGATATAAGGACTATGAAAGTCCACAAAAATCGTCTTCGACAATTCGATCTCGGGACAGGATAAAACTGGATAATTAAAATTTTAATAAAAATTTGAAAATTAAATTAAATAAAAATTAAAAATGTAAAATTAATGAAAATTTAAAAAATTAAATTAAATTTAATAAAATTAAAAATGTAACACTAATAAAAATTTAAAAATTAAATTAAATTTAATAAAAATTAAAAATGTAAAACAAATAAAAATTTAAAAATTAAATTAAATTTAATAAAAATTAAAAAAAAAAAAAAATTAATAAAAATTTAGAAATTAAAACAACTTAATTAAAATAAAATTAATTTTTTTATACACTTAAGTTATATAAAAAGATTGATCAATAAGCTACTGATCAATCTTTTTCCCAAAAAAGGAGGTGTAGTGTAATTAATAAGTCAACATTGTCGGACAATAGCAATCACTGTCTGTAATTGACACTTAATTGTGATTGGCTAAAAGCCGTACTTTTTTGGTTGATTAATTTGACACCTTCATTATACTAACTGTGGGAACCACTCAATCGTTGGTTACCCACCAAATATAATTTAGGTAGCTTTAAGTTAATTAAAATAAATAAAGACCATTATTAAAAAGCAATTAAAACACGACGGTTATTTTCTTTGCAATCATTTTACATATCAATCTTAGTTCTATACCAGTGACGCGCAAACACTTGTTGAAACAACGAAGACTAATCGTTTTTCACACACACACAACCCGAACGTAAATAAAAAGAGAAACCGAAAAAACCAAAAAAAAATTGTTTAGTTGCTTGCCAGCATTGGATGGAGTAGGTTTATGTCGCTTTGTTTAATAAAATAAGTACTCAGATAGTATTTGACAACAACCAATGATATTTTAATTAATAAAGCCAAGCGTACTATAATTTTTTTTTAATTGTATTTTTTTCATTTATTATGTGGGCTTTTGGTTGGGAAAACGCATTTTTATTTAGCTTGAATATATAAATATATCTTGATTTATTTATTCATTCATAACTTAATTTTAACACACAAAACCTAAAATATTAAAACAATCTATATGTTAAAAAATTTAAAAATCTTTGAACTATAATTGTTTATATTAAAAACAATTACATATTTTGAATGTAAATGTTGTATTTTATAAGAATTAATATAAAATATTTTTTGTTTGCTTTGTGTTTTTTTAATCCATATTTATAACATTATTTTATATATCTGTTTGCCCAGTACATTATTGGCAAAGAACTCATGTGCCTATTTTCTTAAAGAACATTTTTATTACCTATTAATTTCCTCTTATGTATATTTCTTTTTTTATTCGCCTCATAACTGAAATTTATCACGTAAGGACATAAATAGTAAACCAATACAACAATGTAAACAAACAAAAAAAAACAAACAAAACCAAGTGATTTTGCTCAGTGCAATAGTACCAATACAATCTCATTTTTTTGTAAAATAACTAATACATTCTCATTTCTCTTTGTGCCCAGGATTGTTCTAGACCAGGAGTGCCCAAGAGTTTCTTATGGAAGAGCAAACACCAATACATTTAAAGAAAAACTAATTTTTATTCAATATTTTTTGTTGTAAAAACCAATACATACAAAGAAAAATTAAAAAAATATTTCAAGGTTTACCAGCAAAGCATACGAAAGTGTTGTTGCTTTGCACTTGCGTGTATACAATGAAGAACGACAAAAAAACTAATAAGACAAAGTTGTTTGTGTATTTCGTATTGCCAGTGCTGAGTGCTCTATGTGTGTATTAAAACACACAGCTTATAGCTAAGTGTTTTTACAAAAACAAATGAGCACGAAGCGCATAGGGCTTGGGCACCCTTGTTCTAGACTATGGGATATGAAGATGCTATTGGGTTGAAAACTAGATATTCTACTTTAATAAGAGTTATTGTTTTAGATGACCTCTTTCTGTTAAAATGTAATGTTCCCGTAGTCTTATTTACATAGGTACATATTTGATGCACAAAAATTTTAATTACACCCGCAGGTTAGAGATTTTTATTATTCTTTTTACTTTTTTTTGAATTAAATTTGACAAATGGTCATTGAGCTTCACAAATGGTCACGCAATATAATGAGCCTATTATGAAGTGGTGTCTCAGCAAGAAAATAATTATTTTGATTGTTGCCTTAGCATATCTTTCCATGATGAACAAAGAGTAAAAATTTTGGTATGATATGTGAATACCTTCGAAAAGTATATCTGCAAAAATCAGATGTGCCGAACTTAGGTTACTTTACCCAACAATTTAAGCAATTGGAACATTTTAATTTGAAAATTGAATAAAGCTTCACTACACTGGGTTGCAAAACTATAATTACACATTAATTTCACTAAATTTCGTAAGTTAAAAAAATTAGAAGGTTTAGGGCCATTATTACAACTTGCCAATAGCTAAAGTTCGGATGTTATCTGACAGATTATTAGTTTTTCGATATTATAAGTATACTTTAAGCTTAAAGTGACCGGTAAGCTAAAGGGAAGATATTGTTGCCTTTAACTTTAACTTTAAACGTAAGGTTTATGTGTTTAAAGTTACCACATTTTTTGCTCTATAAAAAAGAAGAAGAAAATACCGAATTTCACAACCGAATTTCACAAATTTTTGTTTGTTTGTAAACAAATAAATAAAAGTACGTTGCCACTACGTATTTTTATAAACCAATTCATAAACCAATAATCGGTTTTTAGTTTGGTGCTGCCACATTATCAGAAATATTAAGTTTATTTTATTGGGAAGTTGTAATAATGAAAAACATTATAGCTCACTTTATTACTCATTTTAGCTAAAGTTACTTTTTACTAACATTTACTTTAAAGGCAAGTTGTAATAACGGTCCTTAAACAGGCATAAAAGTAAAACCAATGGAAAATTAATAATATTTAAAAAAAAGCAATTCATTTATTTTTTAATTTTACTATTTAAAAAGGAATAACAATGTCGATTAGAGCAATTTGTGTTAAACAATCCCACCAACAACAGCGATTATGGACTTACCTTTCTCCAGTTGGTTTGAAAATTCCTTTTAGCGAATTAAAGTCGAACAGCTTTGTAGCGGGGTAATAACCTTGGCACAGTCATCAGCTTTTGGCGTGTAATTCTCTGGGAATCATTTAAGAGCCTACTTATGATTGATTTGGACACATTTACACTCAAAAAAAAAGTTTGTAAAGTCAGCAAAAAATTTTGCTGAGTCAGCAAAATTTTAGTCAGGAGGGTGCTTGCAAAAAAATTGCTAATGTCAGCAAAATCTTTTGCTGAAAATTAGCGAGCTGATTTTTATCAACAAAATTAGTAGATTCAGCAAAAGTTTTGCTAACACTTAGTGGATTAGAAATAAAAATGCCTTGCTAAAAATTAATAAATTTTTTGCTGAATTTTAGTAGACTGAAAAAAAAACGCAAAAAATTTGTAGAAAAATTGTAATTAAGTTAATTTATTTGCTGAAAATCATAAAACATATTTTTGTGATTCTTTTAAAAATAATTTACAATAACTACGAAATATAAAATTTTTTTTTTTTTTTTATTTAAATTTATTTTTATCGGGATAAACATTAATTGCATTTATAGTAATTAAATGTGCTAAAGTCCCAAAACTTATTTAACAAATTGTGAAAAACAATCTGATGTAGGCGTGTCCCTATCCGGATTTCATTCCTGTCCAAGGAAATGTTCAGGGGACTTTGTTATTGTATTTTCATTTTCCAACATTGACGACATGAATTAATTTAATATCTGAAAATATTTAGAAATACAACAATATATATAACATAACAAAAATTTTCTTTCAACTACTTACATCAATGGTTGTCTAAATGATGCTTTCTTTTAAAGCACGCAACTGCCGAAGATAATTATAGAAACGAAACGAAAAAATAAACAAAAACAAACGAAACGAAAAAAACAACCCTTTTTTTTGTAATAAGAAAAGGAACCATACTAAGATGTGTGTCTTTGTCTTTCGCTTTACTCTGTCTACATGTCTGTATATGTTTGTTTGCAATTTGACCACACTAGATTATTAATCTATTAACATTTATTATAGAAATACATATTAAATTTAAATATTTTCTTTTGTCTTTTATTTTATTAATAGACAATTATTTTCACAAGCCGGTGACAACGCAAAATTTAAGTTGTTTTAATCCTCAATTTTGTTTTATGTATGAAAGAGAGATACAAAAACTTCCATGGTTGATTTTTTTATATGTCTTATTAGAGTTGTACTTCATAGTATCATTTGCCTCTTCTCTACTACATCTTGACATGCCGCGACATCTGCTTCATTCTGCGTATATCTTTCAATCTGGTTGTGTAGCAATTTCCCGAAAACTTAAGCCTCTTTTTAAATAGGCTGAAATTTTCCCTTTTTCCAAATCACTTAGATACGAACCACGCAGCATTTTATTGAAAATTGATTAATATTGCATAAAAAACAAATATAATGCTTAAATATTTCTTTATATGCTATTTTTGTTCGTTTACCGTTATACACTCAAAAAAATAAGTTAGTACAAAAGTTAGTAAAACGTCTTGTAAATCGGGTATACTATTTTTTAGAAAATTTTTTTGCTAAAATCGTGTTTTCAGCTAAAATTTTTGTTATACTTATTCAGCACTTAACTGTTTTATACTAATGCTTTACTAATATACTATTGTTTTACTAATTAATTTTGCTAAAAAAAAATTGTGCTGATAAGCACATCAATAGTGTGGACGACAACCAGATTGAAAGATATACGCACAATGAAGCAGATGTCGCGGCATGTGAAGATGTAGTAGAGAAGAGGAAAATGATACTAAAAAGTACAACTCTAATAAGACATATAAAAAAATCAACCATGGAAGACTTTTGTATTTCTTTTTCATACAATAAACAAAATTGAGGATTAAAACAACTTAAATTTTGCGTTGTCACCGGCTTGTGAAAATAATTGTCTATTAATAAAATAAAAGACAAAAGAAAATATTTAAACTTAATATGTATTTCTATAATAAATGTTAATTGATTAATAATCTAGTGTGGTAAAATTGCAAACAAACATATACAGACATGTAGACAGAGTAAAGCGAAAGACAAAGACACACATCTTAGGTAGATTTGTATGGTTCCTTTTTCTTATTGCAAAAAAAGGCTTGTTTTTTTCGTTTCGTTTCGTTTGTTTTTGTTTATTTTTTCGTTTCGTTTCTATAATTATCTTCGGCAGTTGCGTGCTTTAAAAGAAAGCATCATTTAGACAACGATTGATGTAAGTAGTTGAAAGAAAATTTTTGTTATGTTATATATATTTATTTCTATATATTTTCAGATATTAAATTAATTCATGTCGTCAATGTGGGAAAATGAAAATTTTTATATTTCGTAATTATTGTAAATTATTTTTAAAAGAATCACAAAAATATGTTTTATGATTTTCAGCAAAAATATATTAACTAAATTACAATTTTTTTACAATTTTTTTGCGTTGTTTTTCAGTCTACTAAAATTCAGCAAAAAATTTATTAATTTTTACCAAGGCTTTTTTATTTCTAATCTACTAAGTGTTAGCAAAACTTTTGCTGAATCTACTAATTTTGTTGCTGAAAATCAGCAAATTGCTAATGTCAGCAAAAGATTTTGCTGATATTAGCAATTTTTTTGCTAGCACCCTCCTGACTAAAATTTTGCTGACTCAGCAAAATTTGTTGCTGACTTTACAAACTTTTGTTTTTTGAGTGTAGTTATGAAACACTAACAAAATATTATTACACAATTTTTCTCTTAAATCGATTTAGTAATCTCTTAAATGTTACACAATAAGAGATCAGTTAACACACTCTTAAAAACAGTTAAAAGTTTTAATAAAATGTTTGTAATTATAGAAATAATAGAAAATATAGCAAAAATCCTAAAATTCTAGTCCACACAGAATAACTCTTAACACAATAAAACTACAAAGTGTTCCAAATCGACCAATGTATTGTCACTCAACGTTTGAAGACATTATAATTGAAATTAATCATATAAAATTTTGTTACATTTTCAGAAAAAGTTCAGCGAATATATCCTCTGTGTACAGTCCCAGCCGATGGAAGGCAATTAAAATTGTTTTATTTACAACGGGCTGTTTTTTTGTTACATGGTTTCCTTATTTTTTGGCTTGTGCTCTATATGCCATATGTGATCAAAATCAGTATAAATTTAGTTGCAACAGTCTGCGTGTTGCAATAGCCAGTCCCTTGGCCATTCTAGGTTTAAGCAATAGTTTACTGAATCCAATTATATATGCGTGGTGGCATAATGGCTTTCGAGAATCAGTGAAAAATATGTTCAACAAGCTGTGGCAGCAACTGGTTAAGTCAAAAGTAAATTTAGTTAGTACAGCATCGTCCAGAATTTCCCAAACTGGGATTTAAGAACCAAACATATTCACGATGGTCGTTAGCAAAGGATGTAAATATACACTGTCGGTTATTTGCACTTTCTCAGCCTTGAGTCGTATTGACGATGCAAACTGTGCTTATTTGCATCGTGTGCAAATAACTATCGTGGGTAAAATTATTATTTGTTATTATCATTAATATTTATTAGTTAAAATTACTCATACGTACCATAACGTGACGTATTTCCTTATGGATAATACCTTTAGCAGATTCAAAAATTAACTCGTTTATGGTAACACAAGTAGCAAGTACACCACAGGTTGAATATCGCTGCGCTAGATAATAAAAAAAATATTTTTGAAAACAAAACTCACGACTGACTTTTTTTTGTAAAAACTAGATAAAAAAGAGAATAAATTTAGAAAATTCGTTTGAACATAAAGTTGTTGAAATCAAAAACGTTTAAAAAAATTTAGTCAGGATTTAGAATACCAAAAAGCCCTAAAACATATACAAATTTTTAATATTCGATTTCTGAAATATCTGATGACAAAATTAAGAAAAGCGACTAGTGAATAGGCTTACATTGTTCATGATTAGTACTTTCGGAGTTCCACCCCTTGGGCGGTCGCCTTTCTAAGAGGTGTTAGCTCAATCCATTTGGAAAATCGATCTAAGAATACGAGCAACATCTAGTGTACATGTTTGGACGAGGGCAATGGACCAACAAAATCGGCAGAAACGGTGGCCCAAGGTTTCTCGGGTATCTGTGTTAACATCTTCCCTGCGGGTGCTTTCTGGTCTGGTTTGCACTGTTGGCACGATGGACAGCCGTTCACGAACCTGTCGATATCCCGGAACATCCCTGGCAAATGGTACCTGTTACGGATTCGATGGGAGGTCTTCCGGCTACCCAGATGTCCAGCTGCCGGTTGACTGTGGTTCTCGTGAGGGCCCCGGAAGCGACACAGAGTTTCCATGGGCTGCAATCTTCATCATTTTGTTGTCTTTGATGGTAAGGGTATCTTCGACTACCCACTGTGAAGTTTCCATCGGTTGCTGGGATAATGCGTCTGCCACCATGTTTGCTGTTGTATTTAAACAAAATAACTTTTATCATTTTCCTCTAATAAGCGACTGTTTTATTATTCATTCTATATTCTTAATTCTACCTTAAATTAACCTTAAATATATTTTGTGGGTAACCATCAAATGAGTGGTTCCCACGGTTCATATTATGAAGGTGTCAAATTAATCAACCAAAAAAGTAAGGCTTTTAGCCAATCACAATTAAGTGTCAAGTACATGACAGTGATTGCTATTGCACGACAATATTGACTTATTAATTACACTACACCTCCTTTTTTCGGGAAAAAGATTGATCAGTAGCTAATTGATCAATCTTTTTATATAACTTAGTTAAATAAAAATTAATTTTAGTTTAAAAATTAATTTATATATTATAGTTATATTTTATTTAATATTATAGTTTTTATTCTATTATTTTTTCTATTTTCAATTAATAAAATATAAAACTTAATCTAAAACTTAGAATATTTTTTTTTTTTTCTTTTTGTCTGTATAAGGTAAGATTTTTGTTGAAATTGCAATTTTAATTGAAATTGTCGAAGACGATTTTTGTGGACCGTCATGGCCCTTTTATCGTCGAGTGCTATTAAACAATTGCCCTGATCATCAGTATTCCTCACTTCAAAAGGACCTTTAAATAGCGATTCCAATTTATGACCGGCATTGTTTTCTAAAAGAACTAGATCTCCTATTTTCACGCTTATCGGCCTTGCTGACTCATCATATAGGCCTTTGTTGGTCAATTTTGCCTTTTCGAGCATCAATGTAGCCCTCTTCTGTGCTGTCTGGAGTCTATACTTCACTTCTTTCTCATATGAGTCTATGTTATAAAGTGGACTAATTTTATCCGACTTTAAAGCGTCTATGGATGGTGGTATTTTACCAAAGACTAGTTCATATGGACAGTAATTATGTACTGTTGAAGGTGTTGTATTAAAGCAATACGTGAAGTAAGCTAACCATTCATCCCAATCAGTCCTATCCGAGGATATGTACGAACGTACGTACTCATTGAATGCTCTATGGGATCGTTCTATGGTACCCAGTGTTTGACGATGATAGGCTGTTGAAGTGACGAAGTCGATATTCAGCAATTGACATAATTCCATTATGGTCTGATTTTTATATTCTGTTCCCATATCAGAAATCATTTTCCGCATGGGTCCATAAATTAAAACAAAACCTTCGAAAATCGCTTTGGCGACCGTTTTCGGAATCCGTTTCGACTTTAATAAGTGGTGGTACGAGTACTATGTTTAGGATAAACAGTTTATCCTTAGCAAAATACAATCTTGTACTTTTATTGTATCCATGGGCATTTATGGCCTCATGTACCCGGATATTTTCCGATTTTGTGTTGGGTTTATTAGCGGTCACTTTGTCTAAATTTTTGGCAGACTGAAGTCTTGTAGTTACCTTCAGTATTTTGTTACCACTATTGGTATTTCGTATGTCCTCAAATTCTAGTCGGGACAGTGCGTCTGCTGCACAATTTTCCTTTCCCTTGATATACTCCACTGTAAAATCATATTCCTCCAGATCCAATCTCATCCTCGTTAGTTTTGACGATGGATTTTTCATTGAAAATAGATATGTTAAGGGACGGTGGTCACTTCGGACCAAAAATTTACGTCCATAAATATATGGTCTAAAATATTTTATTGCCCAATGTATTGCCGCTAATTCCTGTTCCATAGTAGACTTATTGCTCTCGCCCTTCGTAAAGGATCGTGAAGCATAAGCAATAGGTAGCTGCTTATCAAAGTACTTCTGACTCAGAACAGCACCACAAGCGAATTTGCTTGCATCTGTTGTTATGCAGAATTCTTTTTCAAAGTCAGGATACTGCAAAATTGTTGGGTTTAATAATTGGTTTTTGAGATAGTTGAATGCTTTCTCGCAATCATTATTCCATTCGAATGGTATGTTTTTTCGACATAGCCTTGTTATGTGCCTTGAATGTTCGGCAAAATTAGTAATAAATCTCCGATAATAGTTGCAGAAGGCTACGAAGCGTTTAGCTTCATCACCATTCTTCGGTGTTGGGTAATTTAAAATTATAGAAAATTTCCCATCATCAGGCAATATGCCTTTATCCGTACACCTGTGTCCCAAAAATGTGACCTCGTTACAGAAAAAGGTACATTTGTCTGGATGTAATTTCAGGTTATATTTTCGTTAAGTTTCGAAAACATCTCTTATATAAGTTTCGAAAACATCTCTTAAATTTTTCAACATGTGTTGTTCGGAGCAACCAATTACTACTAAATCATCCATATAAAGAAATGCTTGTTCGGATGATAATCCCGAAAAAGCTAGCGACATCATTCGCTGAAATGAGTTTGGAGCAATTTTTATACCGTAGGGTAATCGTTTGAATCGAAACGAACCCTTATCCGTTGAGAAAGATGTTACGTCCCTGGAGTCTTCCTCTAATTCAATTTGATGGAAACCTGACATTAAGTCAAGGCAAGAAAAGAATTTGGCTCTGCCCAGTTGGTCTAGAATATCGGCTATTCTAGGGAGTGGAAATTTATCCGCTACGAGTTTTTTATTAATTCCCCTGTAGTCAATGACCAATCTCCATCTCTTTTGATCCGTACCCGGCAGAGATTTCTTAGGTACTAATAAGATTGGACTGTTATATTCTGAAATGGAGGGTTCTACAATGTCATCCTCTATAAGCTTATCAACCTGTTTATGCACCTCCGTTTTATGAGAGTGTGGTATCCTATATGATTTAATATATACAGGATCATTATCCTTCAATCTTAGCCTCTGTTTGTAGAAGTTATTGGCAGTTACTTTTTCGGATTCTAATCCAAAAATATCAATATATTCAGAGCATATGTTTCTCAGGTTTTTTCTCGCAAATTCCGGGAAATTACTGGATAATCTACATAGCTTTTCTTGATCTCCGCGAGGATCTCTGGTTGGGTGTACAATTTTATAGTCGTTAAGACTTTCGGTTTTAACTTTAGTATTCAAAATAACAACATCCCTATAGGTTGTGTTGACAATTTTGACTAGTGGAATTATTGAATTATTATTGAATTTTGACTTGGAATTAATACATTTTCCTCATCAGTTTGAATGTTAACGTTGCGAATTACCTCTGATCTTGCTGGTAATGAGATCGCGTTAATCTGTGGAGCGTTGCGCATTGCTATTGCAATATGTTGTGGAAGGTCGTTGGATCTCAGGACTAACCATTCTTGGTCATCCTGGTAATCCAGAAGGCACTTATATTTTCGCAAAAAAATCCATACCAATGATTCCGTCTGAGGGAATCTGAAAATCATTCTCGACCACATGAAATGTATGTGGTATTAGGAGTTCTTCAAATTTTAAATCAGTATGAATTTCACCAAGGGTAGTCGTCAATCCTTGGCCGACTCCACTTAATTGGGTAGTTATAGTCCCGTTAAGGATTTGTCCAATTTTTAATATAGAAATGTCTGCACCCGTGTCAACTAAAAATGTTGACTTTCCATTATTCAAAGATGTTCTACAGGGAAGATAGCTATAGAGACTTAAATTTATGTTGTATATTCGCTTATATTCTCGCTCTACATCAATGATCTCCATGAATATCTAGGGGGTGGGTTAAATGTTGGAAATCTAAACATAAGGCTGTTGTTGTATGCTGATGATATTGTGGTAATTGCGGATGATGTAAAAGTGCTACAAAACATGATAAATAACTTAGAAAACTACTGCAGTAACTGGAATCTAGAAGTAAATTTATTAAAATCAAAGATAATGGTGTTTAAAAACGGTGGAAGATATGCCACTAATGAAAAATGGACCTATGCCGGAAATGTAATCGAAAAAGTAAATGAATACAATTATCTTGGTATGACAATCACTCCAAAATGTATATTTACAAAACATGTGGAGAAGAAAACATATGCTGCAAAGAACTGTATTAACATGACATGGAGTAATTTCCTATGTAAAAACAATATTTCTTTTCAATCAAAAATGCATCTTTTTAAAGCGGTGTGTCGGTCAATTCAGTCGTACGGTGCTCAAATCTGGGGTCATTCACATTTTGAAGAAATAGATGGATTACAGAGATTCTTCATAAAACGGATACTAAAGTTACCAAAATTTACACCAAATTATGCCCTGTCGCTTGAATCAGGTATAGAAGATAGTCACCTTTTTACACTAAATTTGCATATGAAATATATAAAACGTACAATTTTCGAGTATTCAGAATCAACACTGCCACATATATTAAGTATTTTAGCACTGGAAAGCAATATATCTTGGGTGAAGCGCCTGAATTCGCTAAGCTCTGAATATAATATGCACTGGTCACAAAATATATCTTTAAATGAGTGGAACGAACAACAATTCATGTTTATTAATTGTCTAAAATCCGATTATCACCGGAAGAGAATAGGAAACATGAATCGAACAGAATCTTTTTATAAAAACTTAGACCCATATGTGGGACGGTTTTATTTCCAAAACGATGATCAAATGAGCATAATGTGGATTTTTAAAGCTCGTTGTGATCTAATTGAATTAAATGGTTCCCGGCACTCGAGAAGATCTTTTAAAAATTGTTCACTGTGCAACTCAAAAGAAATTGAAAACCTTCAACATTTTATTGGAAGATGTCCCATCTTAAATAGCTACAGACAGCAGTGGTTTAATAAGGTAACAATATCGGAAGATGAAATAATTTCAATACTTAATGGTGAAAACAATTGGAACTACCTAGTACAATATATTATTAATGCTTTGGCTTATCGTAAAATATTAATCTTAGAATACAATAATTAATTAATTTTATAAAAATGAAATGCAATTTATATTGTTTAAACTCTTTTTTCCGGCTAACGACTATTGTCACAGCCGTATATTCTTTAAGAATTATGTAATGTTATTTTTAGTTATAAAAAAAAAAATGAAAAAAAAAAAAAACATTTGTTAAATAAAGAATTTCTACTACTACTACTACTATTCGCTTATATTCAGGGGAACTAACTCGTTTTCCGAAACATTTTCGGTAACATGTCGTATATTGTGGCGATTTCCGTTATTATTTGAACGGTTCCGTCCACGGTTGTTATTGTAATTATTATTACTGTTATTATCGTTGTTGCCATTGTAATTATTATTACCGCGATTATTGTTATTCCGATAGGCGGAACTATTGTTATTTGACCGATTTCGGCGATTATTGCCATTACGGTTTTGAAATTTATTTTTCGTAAATAGAACGGAGTTTTGCTGCCCGTAAGCTTCCATGCAGCTATTGACGAATTTTGCCGTCACTTCGTTCATATTCGAAAAGGTTCCTGATTCCATGACCAGTTTAACCCTTTCGTTTGTCGCATTCTTCGTTATTGCCTTAACTGCCGCCTGGGTTGAATACCTCTGGGCAAGTTGTTGCGAGAGGCCATCCGTAATATATGCACCCTCTAAGGATCTAGTCAGTAGTTCCATTTCCGATACATAGGCATTGGCGTTTTTGCCGCCCTGACGGACATTCATAAGTTTGACCGATATGACCTCAACTGTCTCGCCCTTGACGCTCCTAGTTAATGTGGCTATCACCTCATTAATAGTGCTTTCGTCTGAAATTAAATTTCGGGCAGTTATCTTCAGTTTCGTTTTAACTAAATTTACCGCCACCGCTTCATGGATATCCTTTACGGAATCCAGGAGGGTTAGTGCGTCAAGAAAACTTCGTAAGTTTTCCGGTTTCCCATCGAAATCGTGTAAGATCTTCGATGCCAAACCGAGAAATTCAGTTATTGATTGAGGCATTGTTTTTTCTATACTGGACGCTATGCCACCACTATTTATATTAGATGTGGTTTTCGCGGTATTGATCACCGTTTTATCGGATTCTATGTTCAAATCCTGGCTAGTCCAAGCTTTAACAAGAGCAGGGTCGTACACCACTTTCTCTTGGAGTGTCTGAGGTAAATTCGCTTTTAAATTCCTTTTGGTTAGGAGGTTCGAAAGTTTATCACGAATGTCATCAAAGAAAGCATTCGCCTCCAATTGATGGTTATCGCTTAGACGAGAATAATATTCGTCAAATAACGCCCTAACTTCTTCAAGACAGGTGAACAAATTCTTAAGGTGTTTTTCTATCGTTTCGTCCCTTGAAGGTCCTTTGCTGGTATTTAAACACTTAAAGGATTTGTCGAAATCCTCTCTCAGAATTCTTGCCTTCCCTATGATTCCTTGCCACTCCATATGGTTGGCATGACGAAATTACAGCGATTCTCACACACGTACAGATTTGACTAACCAGTGTCATGAGCAGAAAAAATAATAATGTTCCAGTAATGAATTAGATTTTAAAAGAGTATAAAAAAGTTTGTTATAATTTTTATTAAAAATAAAAATTATGTTTTTTCGACCTTTAATTGTGCAATGAAAATGAAAATTATTCAAGTTCGAGGCCATATACTCTATATTTCTTCATTAGGATATTGTCCTAACAAATAATCTATAGAGTTTTTGTTTTCAAATTTATCATTTGACCCTTTCAGGAATGTGTTGATAGATCTATTTCGGGAATTTTCTAGGTTCCCATCATCAGAACACGTTTTGAAAGCGGTAACAATCCCATGCCAAACCTCAAGCATTCATATGAACTAGTTTACTCACTACATGAGAACTAATATACATATGAGTTTGAAATTAAAGATTATAACCATTGATCAAAAAATAAATTGAAAACTTGTTTGATGTGCAAGATCCACCTCTGGTGGATATTCAATACACGTTTTTTTTTTTTGTTTCTCTCTCCTTTTTATATTTTGTTAAGTTAGTTAACAAAACAGGGAAAGTAAACTAGGCGGTACTTTGCCTTTTTTCACAAGTTTGTTATAATTTTTATTAAAAATAAAAATTATGTTTTTTCGACCTTTAATTGTGCAATGAAAATGAAAATTATTCAAGTTCGAGGCCATATACTCTATATTTCTTCATTAGGATATTGTCCTAACAAATAATCTATAGAGTTTTTGTTTTCAAATTTATCATTTGACCTTTCAGGAATGTGTTGATAGATCTATTTCGGGAATTTTCTAGGTTCCCATCATCAGAACACGTTTTGAAAGCGGTAACAATCCCATGCCAAACTTGAATAATTTTCATTTTCATTGCACAATTAAAGGTCGAAAAAACATAATTTTTATTTTTAATAAAAATTATAACAAACTTGTGAAAAAAGGCAAAGTACCGCCTAGTTTACTTTCCCTGTTTTGTTAACTAACTTAACAAAATATAAAAAGGAGAGAGAAACAAAAAAAAAAAAAACGTGTATTGAATATCCACCAGAGGTGGATCTTGCACATCAAACAAGTTTTCAATTTATTTTTTGATCAATGGTTATAATCTTTAATTTCAAACTCATATGTATATTAGTTCTCATGTAGTGAGTAAACTAGTTCATATGAATGCTTGAGGTTTGGCATGGGATTGTTACCGCTTTCAAAACGTGTTCTGATGATGGGAACCTAGAAAATTCCCGAAATAGATCTATCAACACATTCCTGAAAGGGTCAAATGATAAATTTGAAAACAAAAACTCTATAGATTATTTGTTAGGACAATATCCTAATGAAGAAATATAGAGTATATGGCCTCGAACTTGAATAATTTTCATTTTCATTGCACAATTAAAGGTCGAAAAAACATAATTTTTATTTTTAATAAAAATTATAACAAACTTGTGAAAAAAGGCAAAGTACCGCCTAGTTTACTTTCCCTGTTTTGTTAACTAACTTAACAAAATATAAAAAGGAGAGAGAAACAAAAAAAAAAACGTGTATTGAATATCCACCAGAGGTGGATCTTGCACATCAAACAAGTTTTCAATTTATTTTTTGATCAATGGTTATAATCTTTAATTTCAAACTCATATGTATATTAGTTCTCATGTAGTGAGTAAACTAGTTCATATGAATGCTTGAGGTTTGGCATGGGATTGTTACCGCTTTCAAAACGTGTTCTGATGATGGGAACCTAGAAAATTCCCGAAATAGATCTATCAACACATTCCTGAAAGGGTCAAATGATAAATTTGAAAACAAAAACTCTATAGATTATTTGTTAGGACAATATCCTAATGAAGAAATATAGAGTATATGGCCTCGAACTTGAATAATTTTCATTTTCATTGCACAATTAAAGGTCGAAAAAACATAATTTTTATTTTTAATAAAAATTATAACAAACTTGTGAAAAAAGGCAAAGTACCGCCTAGTTTACTTTCCCTGTTTTGTTAACTAACTTAACAAAATATAAAAAGGAGAGAGAAACAAAAAAAAAAAACGTGTATTGAATATCCACCAGAGGTGGATCTTGCACATCAAACAAGTTTTCAATTTATTTTTTGATCAATGGTTATAATCTTTAATTTCAAACTCATATGTATATTAGTTCTCATGTAGTGAGTAAACTAGTTCATATGAATGCTTGAGGTTTGGCATGGGATTGTTACCGCTTTCAAAACGTGTTCTGATGATGGGAACCTAGAAAATTCCCGAAATAGATCTATCAACACATTCCTGAAAGGGTCAAATGATAAATTTGAAAACAAAAACTCTATGGATTATTTGTTAGGACAATATCCTAATGAAGAAATATAGAGTGTATGGCCTCGAACTTGAATAATTTTCATTTTCAGAGTATAAAAAATTTAAATTCTCTCAATGCCGTTTGCCAAAGAAGCTTCTCCGGCGTAGCTCTTGCGTAACGACCTCTTGTGTAGTTGGTACACCGTCGTCAGAAATTGCAAGGCTAATATAGATATGATTATTATTAGATATATCACTGGAAGGAGCACTTCTACAGTGATTTCGTTTATCACGTTAGCGTTGGGGTTCTCGATTTTCGAATCGTTATTCCCCATCTTCAATTCTCGTTAATAAAAATGCAATTCATAAAAATTTTGTTAGTATGAGTCCAAAAAAAATTCAATTATGTCATATCATCCCCTATCCGTTTCCTTCAGGACAACAGATTGAGGTGGATGTGGCATAAATCAGTCACTCATTATTTGGTGACTGTAGGATTTCTGTCGCGCTGTGAGAGTGTCCCTTGAGAATCATCCCAGCCGACGGAAATTAAAAAAAAAAAAAAAATTGGTTATTAGTTTAAGAAATTAATTATAATTTTTTTTTTTTTTTTTTTTTTTTTAAAGAGATGCAACACTCAGGAAATTCTTCCTATTAATTAATGTGTTGCTTTCTTTGGAAAGGGGATAGTGGAGAGATGAAAGGTGGTGAAAGATGACCCTCTTGTTGTTGCTGCTTTTTGTTGTTGTTCTATATTTAATGATGAAGTTGTTGTAAGTGTTGTTGCTGCTGTTGTTGATGAAGTGTGTTAATTGTTGTTGCTGCGTTTTTTTTTTCTTCTTTTTTTTCACCGATGGTGTTTAGGCTACACCACCCTTGGGCACTCGGCTTGGTGACCCGGCAATGTTTTGATTACACTGCATCTTCCATCATTATAACACATCAGTTTTTCTTAATATTTTTTCATTTTTCTGAGAACTATATATTTCTCTATATTAAAGCGCTTATATCGTTAGATTGGTTACATTTATGTATATTTTTTTTTTTTTGCTTTTATTTTTCATATTGTTTGGTTATAATATGGTATAAAAAAATGTTTCATTTCACTGGTATAAAAAAATTGTACAAAAAGATTGTTTATCTTTGATTATTTTTTTTTTTAATAAATTCTAGTGTATTTTTTCATTAATTCCATAGAATTATTTAATTAGTTTTTATTTTTCATGTTATATAAATTATTTAAAATTTATAGATTTTTTTTTTTTTAACCTAATATACAAATAATGTTTTAATATATTTTTTTTAAATTTTTTCACAAATTTTTTTTAATAAAATTTTCATTAGTTTTTAATTAATATTTGTTATAAATTTTCTTTTTAAAAATTTATTTTAACACTTCACTATGTTTTCGATTTTTGTAGTATGAGTTTTTTCAGCCGTTTATTTTATATATATTTTATTAACAGTGGCAGGATCGCCATGTTGTATTTAAACAAAATAACTTTTATCATTTTCCTCTAATGAGCGACTGTTTTATTATTCATTCTATATTCTTAATTCTACCTTAAATTAACCTTAAATATATTTTGTGGGTAACCATCAAATGAGTGGTTCCCACGGTTCATATTATGAAGGTGTCAAATTAATCAACCAAAAAATTACGGCTTTTAGCCAATCACAATTAACTGTCAAGTACATGACAGTGATTGCTATTGCACGACAACATTGACTTATTAATTACACTACATTGCCCTTTCGGTACTGAATGGTAAATATGTATACTTGCAAGATAGAGTTGGGAGATAGATGATTATTTATCACGTTGAAGTGGTATCCTTCCAAGTACTGTCGTATTTCCATATGCCCCAGATGATGGCTAAGCATTGCTTTTAAGTGGCAGAGTAGTTCTATTTGGCTCTATTAAGACTTCTACTAGCGTATGCGATTACCCGTTCGGTCCCCTCCAGGTAAAAATGGTTGTGTGAAATCCGGACAGGCGAGTACTGCTTCCGTCAGCTTGGCCTTGAGGTATCCGGACCATTCTTAGCAGTAATGACAGAGGTTGGGCAATGGTTGAAAAATCGGGCACAAGCCGCCGATACCAGGATACTACACCTAAAAACCTTCGAGCATCCCGCACATTTGTAGGTCGAGTCATCTCCCGGATATTTACAACCTTATCGGAATAATGACGTGACCAAGACATTTCATTTCCTTCTTGAAGAAGTCGGGGTTAATCCGGAGGTTAGCCGCTCGGAGTCTCTGAAATACTTCAGCGAGGTTAGACAAATGCTCATTAATCGTTCTTACAATGACTATGATGTTACTCAGATAGGCGAAAGCTATGGGTTCCAACTCCGGAGCTATGGGTTCCAACTCCAAGCGCCCGCTGAAATGTGGCAGTCACTGAATGTACGCCAAATGGCATGACTCGCCATTGGTAAAGTTCCCGACCCGCAACTCTTACTATCCTCTTCCAGCGGTATCTGCCAGTAGCCGTCCTCGAGGTTCAGGCGACTCACATAACGGGTAATGAGTAGGCATCTGGATCGGAACGGCTATTCAAAAGTTGGAAGTCCATGCATAACCTCCAAGTACCATTCTTCTTCTGAGCAAGGGTTATGTTGAGCTATATGGGCTTCTTGAGGGTTCAATATAACTGTTCGAAAGAAGTTGATTGATTTTAGAGTCGATAATTGCCTGCTTACATGGATTCCGGGATGCATATTGGAGTTTGAAAAGACGATTATCTTTCATAATAATTTTATGTTTAGCGTCTGTTGACCCATGTAAATCCCAAAATTTTTTGAGTTCCCCTTCAAGGAACTAGTGAGTTTTGTTCTGAATTATTGCGCTATTGTCACTTACCGTTTCCGAATCTTCTGGTTCTTCATGAGAATCTGTTGACCCGTGAGCTGGAGGGGTGTTCGTTTGACCAAAGGTGTAACAGGGACGGATGGTCTGATGGAGCTGAGGTGCGTAAATGCCGGTGGACTTCTTTATCGCTCGGTATTTCGGAGTTGGTGTCAGCCGGCCGAAGCTGGCATGATAATTCTGCAGACACAATTGTCTTGACACATCTTTTGAGGAATTCTTATCCAGCAAGGGCCTTTTCGGTTGCATTGGTCATAATCAAAAATTTCGTCATCAGGCGTTTGTTTCCGAATTGAACTTACTGAACGTTCGGTGTTCCATTCCAAGGTTCGGGCTAAAGTTTCGCTGATAAAGCAGCTGCGAACGACCGTATCGACTGTGGCCTCAACCTTTTGTCCTCCCATGAGGACCACGGCCACCAGTAGTGTTCATTCTACTCGAAGTGAGGTTTCTAATGGTTATCTACAGGGGAACCGCATTCCCTCTCGTTGCGTTGGCCCGTCGGTCATTCCCAGATTGTTGACGACAACAATCGATGGTACGAAGGCCACGTCGTCAGCAATTCCAACAAAATATAACAGATTGGATTCATCTATTTGTTTTGACTGTTCTTCGGAGCCCACTAATCTATGATGGTCAAGAGGAAGTTGTGGGATAAAGTGTTTACACTCGAGGACCTCGTCTAATTCCAAAAGCTCGCCCAATGCTGTGAAATCTTTTCTCCGCACATACCAAGGAATATTCGCTCCAGCTTTTGGTGCTCTGAGTAGCTTGAGTGCTTCATAAGTTTTTGTATACACAACATGTAGTTTCTTTATGATTCTTTTGGCTTTTAGAATCGGTTGCTAATTTCATCTTCTAAGCGCTCAAAGTAGGCGGTGGTTGTTACAAAACCAGATTAAAGCTATCACCGTGAGGGCCTCAGGCATCATCTGGAGCATTATCCCGATCTATCGAGTACATTGTGGCCACTTCTTCTATTCTTTCCACCAGTTCGAATAGTTCCCGCTCTCCATCGTATCTGATGCCCCCGAACCTGATAATCCGTGGATTTAAGTTCCCCAAGTGTAATAGTCGTTACTACAACTGGTGGACCTTGGTCGGCCTCCTGTAATGTCTGCTGCTCCCTTCTGTGTTATGGTCGATATCTGCTGCTCCCTCCTGTGTTATGGTCAATGTGAGCACCTTTCTGGGTGAGGTGCCCTTAGAATCTTAAGCTGTAGACTCATGCCTGGACTGAAGTTTTAGTAGTCGTGCAAGTACCTCCGGCTTACGCTCCTTACCCAAAAATTCAGCATAACGTTTACGAAGTTCGTAAACGGTTCCTGCGGCTAAGATCCCGACGTCCGCCAATGTACTACGACACCCGTAATGTACTCAATTCCATTCTATATAAATTCAACGATCCGTTGGCAAATGTACGAAAAAATAAAAAAAAATTATTTTCCACCGATTAAATTTTTTCCAAAAAAAAATTCATCTTTCTACTTTCGAAATTCCGAAGTTCTCTAAAACAACGGTTAACGAAGTTCTCTAAAAACGGTTCCGAAGTTCTCTAAAACAACGGTTTAAAAAAAAAAAAAATTTTCCAAAAAAGTAATTTACCTTCTTCCAAAAAAAAATGTTGCGCCAAAAAAAATATACCCTTATCAAAAAACTTTTACCCAAAATAAAATTCCTTCCAAAAAAGCCCCGTTTTTTCTTCCCTCTAAAATAAACGTTTCCCAAAAAAAAACACAAAAAGATTTTCTAATAAACTTTTCTTTCTTTTTTTCCACTTTTTAATTCCCTCTCAAAAAAATGTATCCAAAATAATATTTCAAAAAAAAAAAAAATGCTTTTAAAAATAAAAATTCTCCTTCAAAGTATTTAAATTCCGAGACAGAACTATTTTTTTTTTTTAACTCTTCAATCCGAAATTTCAAAGAGAAAAAGTTTACTTATAATGTTGTTCTCCTTATCTGTTTCTAAAAAAAAACTTTAAAGCACGTAAACCAAGCTAGCTTTTGGCTGAAGAGGCCCGGTGAACAATGTAGCGGCACTGCGACATTGCGACACGACAGTTTGAAATTCTTATGATACCTATAGTTATATATTATCTACTTGGTGTAATGGGGATTGAGTTTGTCTTTATTTTCCCCTCAGTGATATAACTGAAGCTTGTTCGCTAGAACCAATAAACACTGTTGATTTTTTTTGAAAGTATACTTTATTTCGCTCTCAGGTCCCTGCTAGGGCGCCACTGTAACGACAGCTTTGCTGGGGTATAGCTCGCGGGGGTAAGGGTTACTGCAGAAATTTATAATTCGCTGGGATTCTAGGGACGCGAATTATCGATTCTAGACTTAATCTAAGACTAAAACAGAGTACTTAACTTAAGCCATGACGTTTTTGGTGGAAAAGCTCGGGCGTATTTCCAAGGCACCTGTATCCGAGGTAGGCTGGCGGTGCAAATACTAACGGGCACACCTCGAAACTAAGGACCGATACTTCGATTACTCCGACCGATACTCGACGAGATGGCGGAAAAATACTTTCAATGAGCAGAGGGACCTTCTGTAGGCACTCCTCGGAATGGGACAACGATAAGTTGACAAGCAGAAGGGCCTTCGGTGGGCACTCCACTATTCCTTGAAAAACTACTTCAATGAGCAGAGGGAGCTTCGGTAGGCACTCCTCTAGACGGCGGGACAATATTTCACTTAGCCGAGGGACCTTCTATAGGCACTCCTCTAGACCACGGAACACTACTTCAAAGATTAGAGGGACCTTCGGTAGGCACTCCTTTTGACGATATTTCGACTCGCAGTGGGACCTTCTGTAGGCACTCCTCTAGACGGTGTTACAATACTTCACTTAGCCGAGGGACCTTCGGTAAACACTCCTCAAGTCGATACTTTGATTATCTGAGGCACTCTTCGGGACGAAGCTTCGATTAACAAAGGGATCTTCGGTAGGCACTCCACAGGACGATACTTCGATTATCAGAGATACTTCAATTAACAAAGCGACCTTCGGTAGGCACTCCTTGATTCGGCACTTCGAATAACACAGTTACCTTCGGTAGGCACTCCTCGAATCGGTACTTCGAATAACACAGGGACCTTCGGTAGGCACTCGACGTATAGAAATTTACACTTTCCTTATATTCCAGACGTACCTGCTCACTTACCGAACACGATGTGCACTAGAGTACCCATAAAATATATGAAAATTGCAAAGTTGTTTTTTACTCCCTTTTTTACTATCGCGCAAACAGGCCATGAGATTTTGACTTTTGACCTCGAAATGAACTAAAAATGGTTGATATCTTTGTTGTTCTACAAGTTTTTAAATAATCGGGGTTTGTTAAAAAGTGTTATTAGTGTTATAATGCAAAATAAAACAGAATTATTTTTCTCATACATACTTTTTACAGCAATCCCATGCAAGTACAAACAAATACAAGGCCCTCAATCTCCGGTAACTCGAGGGTGCTAAGAACCCCCGGAGGTAAAAGCACACTAAATATTGGTACATGGAACATGGAACATGCGGAGCTTATACGAACCTGGAAAATTCATTAACACAGCTAATGAAATGAAAAGGTTGAACATTGACATTCTCGGTGTAAGCGAAACATGGTGGCCAGATTCCGGTCAATTTTAATCTAATGACCGTAAAATGTTCTATTCTGGCAATAATGCTACTGAACATATAAATGGGGTTGGTTTAATAGTATCAAACAAATATGTTAATTATATTAAACAATTCGTTCCATACTCCCATAGAACAATGCTGATAAAATTCAACGCAAAACCTTTAAAACAAAATTTAATACAGGTATATGCACCGACTTCTGATAGCAATGACGAGGAAATAAAATCCTTTTACTCTGAACTAGAGGAACTTCTTAAAATGACAATCAACATGATTTAAATATTATAGTTGGAGATTTTAATGCCAAAATCTGCAACAAACCAGTTCCAAATTTTGTTTGCAAATTTTGGTTTGGGACTAAGAAATAACAGAGGAGACCGCCTGGTCCACTTTTGCCAAGAGAAATTTCTGAAAATATGCAACACGTTCTTCTGTCTACCTCCTCGCAGATTATATACCAGGAAATCTGCTCGTGATAGCGATCGAAATATAGTTAGAAACCAAATAGATTTTATAATGATTAATAAAAGATTTGGAACTTCCGTTAAAACAGCTAAAACTTATCATGGTGCAGACGTGCCTACTGATCACAACTTATTAGCGGCAAAAATACGAATAAAGCTGGCTTCGGTGAAACGATTACCTCCAAATAAACATATAAATGTAGAAAAACTCAAGGATGCAGAAGTCACAAATAGCTTATCATTAGAAATCAACGAAAAACTACAATCCGCCAGCATTAACGAGACGAATGTGTACACGCTATGGAGAAAAACAACGGAAATAATGAAAACTGAATCTAAAAACAAGCTTGGCATAAAAAAGAAAAAACCGAAAAAAGAATGGATTACAGATGAAATTCTGGATCTTATGGAAGAAAGAAGAAAATATAGAAATCAAAATCAAATAGAATATAATAAAATACAACAAATTATACGCAGAAAGATAAGAGAAGCAAAACATAAATGGCTTGAGGACCAGTGTTTGGAAATAGAAAATATTCACACAATACATGACGACTTTAACTTGCATAAGAAGTTAAAGAAAATATGTGGATTGCATAGAAAATCTGCAAATAATGTACTTTTTAACGATCAAAATGAAAACGTTACGGAAATAGAAGATAAGAAAGAGGAATGGGAAAATTATATTTAATCCCTGTTCTCGGACGACACTAGATCTTTAAATGATGATACTTTAAATATGCTACAACTCACTGGACCGCGAATCACAAAGGATGAAATATGGGAAGCTATAACAAATTCAAAAAACAACAAGACTACAGGAAATTATCAAACTACAAATCATTCAAAATAAATGTCTCAAAATCATAAATAACAAAAATTGGAGATATTCAACTCAGCTTCTCCACAACGAAACTGGTTACGAACTAATTATCGACTTCATAAAAAAACTTAACAATAAATACCATGAATCCATTCAAAATTCTCCTTATCAACTGATAAGGGAATGCATACAATTGGCTTAATTTGCAGCTCCGAAACACAAATTATTAATTGAAAATGACGTGTATACATGTATTATCCTTAGATAATTTCATTGTATACTTGTATATTTTCTAACGTATTTAATCTTATTTCCCTACCATATAAAGGTTTTTCCTATTTTCCTTTGAATAATGTTATAATTAAACAATTAATATCAAGATCTTTTGTATTCATAATTATTCGTTGCAATATCTATAGATAAATTCTCGAAATTGTAAATTTATATGCTAAGCACAAAATGTAAATAAAGATGAATTTATAAATGAAATGAATGAATGATCAAACTTTTAGACGATGACAATTTGAACATTCTAGAGAAACTATTTAATGAAATATTCAACAGTGGTACATATCCAGATTGGCTTAAATCCACTTTTGTAACAATACCAAAGAAAAATAACCCTATTAAGTGTCCAGACTATAGACTGATATTTTGAAGATAATTGACCAAAGACTGTATGGAAAATGTAAGGAATTTATAGGGAGAACACAATTTGGTTTCAGAGAAGCAATGGGAACGCGTGAAGCCCTTTTAGTATACAAGTTCATATGCAAAACTGTCGCGATGTCAAAAAAGATGTATTTGTTCGTTTTATTGACTACGAAAAAGCTTTCGATATAGTACAACACTATAAAATTATTGAAATTGTAAGACAACTGAACATTGACGGCAAAGATATTCGTTGTACAAAAAATTTATATTGGGGACAGGTAGCAGAAGTTCGGATGAATCATATAATACAAACTATGTTCCCATACATAGAGGTGTTCGTCAAGGATGTATTTTATCTCCCCTTCTTTTCAATATATACTCTGAAGTTATCTTCCAACAATCAATCAGCACTATGGAAGCCGGAATAAAGGTATATGGCCAATTTATTAATAATATCCGTTATGCAGATGACACGGCAATATTGGCGGACAATATGGAGGATTTGCAAACCCTTGTACAAGCAATATGCACACAAAGCGCCATATATGGCTTAAGCCTTAACGTACAGAAAACTAAATTTATGATAATAAGTAGATCCAATACATCATACGCGAAATTATTCATAAACAACCATCAAATAGAAAGAGTAAATAGATTTATCTATCTCGGATCTGTGCTTCATGAGGATTGGGATTCTGACGCAGAAATAAAAAAATGTATAAAAATGGCAAGAAAGACTTACATTAAGTATAAAAATATTCTTTGACGCCGGAAAATCCACATTGGCCTCCGGTTCCGTTTCAGAAAATGCTACGTCTGGTCGGTACTAATGTATGGCGTAGAAACATGGACTTTGAAAATCAACACTACCCAGCAAAATAAGAGCTGAGGAAGAAGTAGTAAAAACACCACATCTACTGAGCCGGATGTGCTGCAAATTTGGGTGAATCATTAATGATTTTAACATTGTCGTGTCATTGGGCGAATGGAGTGAATATATTACTTCTTTAATAGCATTTTAAACAGTGCATGAATGCTATTTTTCAATAGTTCATGGAAGGTCTTTTTCAAATATATATTAACATTTTTATTTAATAAATATATGCAGCATACTTTAGGGATGTTTCTTTAAATATTAAAAAATCTGTTGTGCCAGCGAGTGAGTATTAAACAAACGAATCTGAGTTACGATCTGTTGTATTAAAGTAGACCGCTCTACCATTTGCACCAAAGTTACTTATGCAGTACAACAAACTTAAAACGAACTTAAGTTGAAAATATTGATATATTTTTATAAAAACAAGAAAAATATGCTACACAAATATATAATAAAAAAGATAAAATAACGATTTTAAAAACATTTTTATTATGCGATTTCATATCACTGAGATATAAATTATTTTAAAATATTTTTAAGTTTTGATGAGGTTAAAAAAATATCAAGAAATAATAAAAATGCTCATTTAACAATTTTGAATTCATTGCATATTTTTTTTAATAATTAATTTACTGAGAAATGTCTTTAATACGATAAAATATACCGGACAATGAGACAAAAAATATTGGAGAAGTAGTTTAACTAGAGGTAGGGAAAAGTGGCCTGCAATGAAACGAGTGTGCCTTGCAACGTAAGATCTTTTAATGTTTCCCGTATTTTCTTCTAAAGATCTGGAGAACGATTTTGATATATTTAAATTAAGTAAAAGTTATTAATTAATTAATTTACTAATTAATTATTATTATTAATAAACTAGCTTTCAAAATTTGTCTTAGATATTTTTAGTTTTTGCTAATTTTTTGCGATCCGACCTATTACACACGTTTCAAGGCACACCTAAAAAGTATATCTTGAAACAAATATGAAAAATTCGATAAACTAATTTTTAGCAGTGAAATACATCTTTGCATTTTTGTATCAACATAACAATAAAAAATATAAAACCTTACGTTTTTTTATATTTTTAAATAAGTTTTACAAAAAGTTCCATCGCAAAGGCAAAACATAGATTTTTATCGAATAATTATTTGTCCACTCTGGATAACAATTTTCTAAAAAAAAATTTCTTTATGATTAATTAATTATTTGGTCGTTTTTAAATTACTTAATTCTCTTAAAATACTCAGAAAAAACTAAATTAAATAAAAAATACTAAAAAAATTAATTAGAATTAAAAAAAAAATAAAAAAAAAAATATCTCCCCGGCAAGGAATCGATCTCGCAACCTTCTGATTGCAAATCCAACCACTTACCACCTCAACCTCCATATAAAAAAATATATATATGAACTTATAAAAAAGTACTTCTTATGATGTTATTAATTTAGATAGCAATTAATTTATATATTGATGCAAATGCTGTTTAAAATAACTTTAATTTAACTTTTTTGGCAGTTGTTAACAATAACTTCTATTAAAGTGAAAAATGTGCGTATGCTAACGCTTTGAAAGTCAAGCAATGGATTTGTAATAAAAGAAGATACTTTTTACCTACATTTGAAAAATCGTTAGGCGATATTTTTGTTTGCTATACATCAGCTAATAGGCTATTAACTGTAGTTTTAGGAAAAGTTTGATTTTTTTTTTCAAATATATCGTCTATTCCATGACAAAAACCATACTATGGACAAAAAAAATCTACTTTTCTATTTCCGTTATCTAGAATGCTATACAGACATTTATAGCCTCAGTTTCTGAAAATTCTAAAAAGTCGCGATTATATTTCCATTTTATTTTAGATGAATATACTCCGTTCTTTGAGAAATAGCCAAAAATCTAACCTAGGACTTTTTAATTTCTATGTTTATCACATATATATTCAAAATGGAGCCATTTAAAGATTTCTATATTTGGTTCCCCGAAATTGCAAACCAAAAGGGTGTTGAAAAATATAATTATTAGATAAATGTGTGTAAATACCGTGAAGCATAAACATTTTTTATTACAATAAACAGATTTTTTGCAATTTTATTTTTAAAATGCAAAATCGTTACTTTTCTCAATCTACATACCTTAAGTTATTTAAAAACCAAAATGGACATAGTTAACATAGATTTTTATAACTTAAATTTTCAAACTTTCATAACTTGTTTTAATCGGTATCACTTTAAGAACATATTTCAATTCTGTAAGTTTGTAATATGGAAAGAAGTGGTTTATCAAAAAGTGTCCATTTAATAGGTAAGTATTTAAAAATCATTTACTTTTGCAAATTGCAATGCTAAATGGTTTATGCTTGTAGGAAGAAAAAAAAAGTAGATTCCAAGTAAAAGATATATACTTGGTAGACTTTTCCGCTTATTGCAAGACGAAAAAAAAATGTTAATAACAGTACTAATTTTTACAAGTGAATTAATTTTGATTTATAAAAAATTTCAAATTCCAATTAAACGGAATGTATTAAATGGATGGTATTAAAAAATTAATTTTACGAAATTATATCGAGTGCAGAAAAATACTAATAAATAAAAATTGTGTCCCGGAAAAAAAGTTTATAGATTCTTTGTATATGTTATTTGACATAGCTCACGTTGCACGGTGGTCCAAATAACAAATTTAGCGCGAAAAAAGTCGTTTTTTCGGATGGTACAAACTTGAAAAATTTGCTTGTTTTTTCAATGAAAAGTCCCCACCGTGCATAACGGTATAATTTTTTTTGTATATTTGCAAAACTATTACTGCAGTATTGTTTTAAACACAAGTAATTGCTTTATTTTATTTTTAATAAGAGACCAGTCGATAATTTTGTGTATTTTGGAAAGGTTGCAAAATAAAGTGAAAAGATTTTCTTTAATATTTGTTGGTTTTCTTAACACAATAAAGGTATGAACTTTTTTAATTCGTGATGTGCCGTTGATTTAGCATTCTATCTAGAAAAAAATTTATGAAAATTAAAATGTATTCGTTAATTGTTTAATTTTATCTGTATTGTAGCTTGTGTTAAACTTTTAAGTGTGCATTTCACCAGCTTTCTATCCTATTTTTGTGTCGTTTTCTTCTATAATATGTGAATTGTTAAATGTTTAAGAATTCTACTACCGATTTTTGCCTAAACACTTCATATCGAATCTTTAGGTTGTAATGTCTATCACTAAAAGGGAGTTGTTCAATGTTTGGTATGCTGAGAAGGATCAAAAGAAAAAAATGATGCTGTTATATTTCACATTTTTATCAAAATTTGTATACAAAATGATGAAAATGATGACTATAAAAATAAAGTAAACCAAGCAGCTCGAAATTTCATTTGCAAACTGTCGAAGAAGTGGAGGCAGGCACATCGAACAAAGACTGTTTTCGAGTCTACTTATAAATGTTGGTTGGATGAATTTTTTGTCTATCCTAGTAAGTCCTCGTCGATGTTTAGCGGACAGACCGTCAACATCGCATCACGGAAGACCTTCCAAACCGTTTTTAGAAGGAGGCCAAAGATCGAAACAATTAAAAACTAAATCTATTGTGAACACTTGCTCTCCAGAAGAGCTAACATTTGCTGCTGCAAGTAGTCTTTATAAAGCAGGCAAAAGAGTTGCTGCAGACGTAATTAGAACCATAGATGTTTCTCCAAAAAGGCCATTAAAAATAAAAGCATTATTAAATACACCATCTAAAGAAGTAATACCATATAGCAGTGAGGAAGCGCTGGCAATGTTCATTGATGGTAAATACTCAAAAAGTTCGTATGTTTCTATGCGTGCGGGTGCCAAAAAACGTAATGCTGATATATATCCATCTTACAAGAAAATTTTAGTTGCTAAAAAGTATTGTTACCCATGCAATGGTATAAAGATTTCAGAAACATCAGCCGAAGTGACTTTGCAAAGTTTAGTTGACCACACGACAAATAGGCTAATAATGTTGCAAAGACAAAAGCTGAAAGAATTTACATGTTCATCGCTAGTGTTAACATATAAATGGGGGTGTGATGGTAGCAGCGGTCACTCAACATACAAGCAACCATTCAGTGAGCATACTTTACAAACAGATCAGCATTTGTTTGCCGTGTGTTTAGTTCCTTTGGAGTTAAAAGACGATGAGAAAGTTATATGGAAAAACCCACGGCCTTCTTCTACGCGCTTTTGCAGACCGATTAAACTTACATTTAAAAAGGAAACTAAGTCTTTAATTGCTGAAGAAATTGATGTAATACAAACTCAAGTTGCAATTGTTCCAAATGTAATCCAGGTTAACGACAACATAATACATATAGACCATCATTTCTGTTTGACTATGATCGATGGTAAAGTTTTTCAGCTATTGCAAATTTGTCGCCTCAAAGATGTGGAATTTGTGGAGCACCACCTAGTGCCATGAATGATATACAAAAAATTAAAGAGTTGAAACCAAATGAAAGCCTTTACGAGTACGGACTATCGACTTTACACGCGTGCTGAATTGTTTCGAGCATATGCTTTCGCAACAGCGGAATTATACGTGGAATTGTATCCGTGGTATTGCATGCCATCTAGTGTCCACAAAATATTGATTCACGGTGCAGACATTATTCAAAATGCTGCCCTGCCCATTGGAATGTTATCCGAGGAAGCTCTTGAATCTCGCAACAAAGACTTTAGATATGTTCGAGAACATCATGCTCGAAAAATGTCACGGGAAAGTAACATGCAAGACCTTTTTAACAATCTGCTATTTTCATCGGATCCATACATTTCTTCTCTTTCAACAAAACCGATGAATTGAAACACAGAACCATTGTGTCATGAGTCAATGGCTTTACTTTCTGATACTTCTGTTTTTAAATGTGCAAAACCATTCAGAAGGCGAAACGGATTCAGAAACAAGCACAGATGAATAAATATTTTTATATATCGATGAAATACTCAAAATGTTTATTGTTTTAAATAAAATAAAAAACCACTGAAAATCAAAAATTCTTATCTTTTTATGTATTTTTTGACTATTTGTTATATTTTTGTGTTTTTATTTGAATATTTATTTATTGGTCGATTATGAATAGCAACCAATCTTCAGTTGCGTTGTCAGAGACATAAAAATATATTACAGGTGACAGCTGAGAGTTACCGATTTCAGTTGCTAAATAGCACATAGTTTGCAACAACATATATTTTTTTGTCAGCTGGAAATGCAACTAAAGTTGGGTTGCTATCCATAACCGACCCATTAAACTTTTTGACTTAACAAAACACACAAATCAGCACATAGTAATTTTACAGGTCTTATGTCAGTTAATTTTATATGGAAAGTGCCACACCCACTCAATCGAATCCACCCATTTTTGGCGTGATATCGTGCAATACTAAGCCAATTGTTCGTACAAATTTTTATGCTTCTACGTACTTTTAAAAAAGAGTTATGACTTTTTTCGTGCTAAATTGGTCACTGGGACCACTGTGCGTTGATGCTATTAAATTGATGAAATTAGAAAAGAGCAATAAAGCCATTTTTATTTTGAATGATCATCGTAAATCAATGAAAGCAGTTCGTGGAAGGTTGTGTTTGAAATCTGTTAATTTTCAATTAGAGTCATTTGAAATTGGTGATGATTCTGAAGAAGAACAAACTATTGCAAATGAAAAAGATACAGATTCTGAATCAAACGTATCAATTTATGTGGTCTCCAAAAAAATTGAAAGAAAAGCTCCTGAAGTTCTTCAAAATGTAATTGACGCTGACTTGACTAAAGCATTAGACAAATACCAAGTAAGCAACATTGGAGCTGCAATGATTATTGACCAAGCGGCACACAACTTAGGTCATAATGTTGAATCGCTACATATTTCCCCCCAACATATTCGATTGCAATGCCTTCGCCATAGAGAATCCGTTTTTAAATATATTTAAAATCAATTTCCAGTTAATGCTGCTTTTACTGTTCATTGGTGAAAGCAGCATTAACTAAGCAGGACTCTGTTGTATTTAGCTTGCAGACATCATGTTATGGAGTTGCTGGCTGGAGCTGCGTTTACTGTTGTGCCAAAAACATCAGGTCCTAAAATATGTTTATTTAAAAATTTTCGCAAAACTTGGGTAAAATTACAACATGAAAATTTTGAATGTGGCATTACAGATCCAGATGTTGCAAAATATGAAAGATGAAATTCGAAATATAATAAATTTCATTAAGGATCAAATTCAGAATCAAGTTGATACTACCAGACAAGACTATGTAGAAATGCTAAAATTAAGTTTGCTATTTCAAAACCTGGTGCTATTAGTCAAGCTAAATGAATGGCGAAAATCATATATTCTTTGAAAATGTTTCTTTTTAGAAAACAATATATTATTTCGAGTAAGTGAAGAGTGCAAACTAAAGTTACAATTAAGTTTTTTTTTTCCTAGTAAAACAGAAAATAAATGACTTTTATTTCAGCTGATCAAATGGAAAACTTTCGACGCTTTAATGTATTTGCCGTGCGCATATACTTAAAGCACTGGTTTCTATGCCAAGCAGCTGCAAAAGCACCAAACAATGATTTAACACTTTAAGCAGAACTTGAGGAGTTTAAAAAAATTGACAAAGATATAGGAGAAGCACCCAGCAAAAAATTTTCAAAAAAGGGAATCGTGTTGGGAATCAGGTATTTTTAATAGAATGCTTTCCCAACCTGATTACCAACTCGATTCTTTTAACAAGGCGTGAGACTAAAAAGAATCGATTCTTTGGAATTAATTATTTTTTTTTAAATTAGAAATAGTTACTTAATTTTTTTTTAGGACTACTTCGTTTGTTAAAAAAAGAATGAGTTACCTAATACAAATTGTAAGTAGTTTCTTTACAAAAATAAGAAACACTTCTTTTTAAACACATTGTAACTAGTTATAATATTTCAAACGGAAGCACTTCCATCTTATTTGAAAGAACTAGTTCATATTTATTTAATGGAATTATACACCTTTTACCTTATCAGAAGTGATTACATTTTTTACATAGAATGTGCTTCCATTTAATTTTTGTAATAATTTTTTATAATAATTATGTACCTTTAAAAAAACAGAGGAGCATATCATAAACACAAAAATGTAAATACTTCTGAAAACACAAAATGATATTTAATTCATAAAAAATAATATTATTGACATTAACTACCTCATATTGTAAAAGAAATAATTACACATGCATATTTTTTACAACACTATTTTTATTTAATACAATACTCCAAATCAGATGTAAATATAATAAAAATAATAAAACATAAAGTATAAAAAAAATTATTAATTAATTAGTAAACTAAAAACTAGCAATTTAGTGGCAGCAACATAAAAAAAGCATTTTCAATTGTATTTTGAAACTGAAAATGTTTAGGTATAGGAGTATAAATAATTTAAATTTTCTTTCAAACATTCTAATTAAATTAAAAGTTATTAAAGTGTTTTTTTTTTTTAGTTTGTTTAGTACATATAAGAAAAACAAATTTAAATAAAATAAAAAAACATAAAAGTACAAAAACATAAACAAATTAATATAAAATAAAAAAACATAAAAGTACAATTCATTAATATAAAAAAACATTTGTAAGCTTATTTGAACTTTTAAATTTGAGATGTACATACATATATTTAAATTTGCTTTAGTCGGAATCTTCGTCTTCGAGTATACTAATAATTTTTTTTTCGTTTTAAACAATTTGATTTATGGAATTTATTTTTGGCACATTTTATTGCCTTGCTAATTAGTCCTATAAATTCAAGTTCAGTACTTACATCTGAACTTGTCGCCACTGCAAATAAAAATAACAGAAGAAAAATTAGTTAATAATTTTATTTATGCATATACTGGCATATCAAGAAAACCGATCGGTTTTAATTTCCATCCATTTAATTAAAAATTGAAAATTTAAAAGAGATTAAAGAGGAAGAGGCGAATTGAAATTATTTTTAGTTGGTTTAATTAAATCAGGAAAATCAATTACATCGTGTAGTTCTAAATTTTATACGATACAAAATATTCGGGATTCAATTATTAACAAGTGGAAGCATTAAAGTCCGATGTGCCGAATTTGGTATAAAAAAGATTAAATTGGATTTGGATACCCTCCATCTCATTGTTTGAATTAGCCAGTGAAAGCGCAAACAATATATATATATATATCTATATTCTTTGTAAAAATAACAATAATGTATTTGGGGTGAAGAAAAAAATATTGTATCAATTATCGTTAAAAGCGAATTGCACTGTATATAAATACAGATAAATATTTACACAATTCAATACATATGGTTTGTGTCTTTGCTATTAAAAAATCCTCGATATTCAGGCGCTGAAATCGCTATGTTTAATTTCTATGATATTAAATATATATTTGAATTGAGATTTAAAATCCAATTAATATTCTTTTAAGAATCCAATTGCAATTGATGGAAACGTCCAATTGGGAAAATTGTCAATAGCGCCATCTATTAAGTTATAAAGGGATAGGTTTAAAGGGACAGTAATGAGAAAAATATAGTTTTAAAAATAATAAATATATTGTGAATTAGTAATTTCATTTAATATCTACATAATTGTAATTGAGAAAGGACCAAATTTGAAGAATAACTGGCTCCACCTTTTAAATTGTGAAGGGAAGTTTTGTAAAAAAGAAAATAATAGAAAAAATATTCGTAGGAAAAAAACTTTTGTTTTGTAAATGAAACGATTTTAGTAGAAAAAAATCTAACACTCGATTAACGAGGGTTATGTAGACAAAAATTAAATGCAGTTTGCTTATAACACTTGAAATAGGGGAAAAGCACAAATCGATGTCTCAAAGTAATCAATACTTGTAGAAAATAATAGTATCCGTACATGAAATATTTACATATAATGTAGCACTGAAATAATTATTTTTCTATAAAAAAAGCCACAAAATAGGCTCTTAGCAATGTAACGAAAATGAATTGTATTAAATACAAAAACACTTTAATTTTAGCGAAAAACATACCGATTTGATCTTAACATACTAGGAATATTATATTTTAATAAATGTTTTTCATCTTATTTTTCACTGAAACACAAATTAATGTTCGAGCATTTTTATTTTTTATTAAAACTGAAAGGCCGAACAAATACAACTTTTAATTAATATTCAAAGTTATTCTGCAGGTTTGTTCTCAATGAAGGAAGTTTTTTTTTGGGATAATAATTGGACTTTTAAAAAAACATTTAGGGGTCCAAGAAGGTGATTACGTAGAAACTTTTGAACTGTTTTGTAAATACTACATTAACATAGTTTAAGTGGAAATCGTTTCAGTTACATATATTCAGTCGAATTGGACAGAATTAAAGGGAAATGCAAATTGAAGTATTTATGAAATCTGTGGATATAAGAAGTTCGTTATATCAGACATCATTTGTATGGAGGCTGGTTGACGAGACAAACAATTTAAATAAAATGAATTCTTTGTAACAAAGATCCATTTTGCAAATTTTATTTTTATTGAATTTCAGAGGGAAATTAGTGTTTTAGTGAATTCGTTTTAGTGAATTTAGGGTTTAAAAAGCATACGCGAATTAAAAAAAAAGATTTAAAAAAATGCGCATGCTGAGACATACATAATGAAATAATTATTAAATACACGTTTACATTACAACACACGTGTTTATACTATACATCACATAAGTCAAACGGAAAGTGTGGTAATATTAAGTTTGTCAAAAAATTAAAAAAGAAAATATTTTGTGTGTTTAGAGTGTTTTCGAGACACAAAACTAAAACTAAACTGGTATTTTTTTAAATTATATAAATCAAAAAATAGATCCGGAGACAAATTAATATGTTTTGCTGACATATTAAACTTTTGTCAAAAATTTGAAAATTTTTTGGAAGCAAAAATCGCATAATAATCATTTAGTTATTTTGGGTATTAAATATCGTCAAAATGACTATAAATCGTAAACCTGGCAACACTGCATGTGATTGCTTCTAATGCATACATACATTCATACCAGTTATAAAAACCTTCATACATACATACATACAGGGTGGCTGATGCATATTGTTACAATAAGAAATTCAAATAACGTTTTTTTTTTCAATACATACAAATATTTCTTTGTTTTTACATTTGAAAAGCCATACATTTTTATTAAGTATTTTTAATGGCTTTTAAGAAACAATTTAATTAAAATGACTAACACGCCTGATGACATCAAATGCAAGCGAAATTCCGTGCAAATTACAGAGAAAATTCCAAGCTAAGGGGCAAGTCTACTGCGTTCAATTACTTGTTATTTGATTTTTTTAAAGGAGAGAAATGAAAATCCTTAAGCAGAACTGTCCGTATTGACTGTCTGGTGATACATATATGAGCAAAAATATTCCATGTCGAAACTCTAGAATTGACTTGTATTGCGGCAACTATGGCAACAATTGATTCTTACATTCGAACTGAGAAATTTTGATTAGAAGGCGTGCTAATGATTGTCCCACGATTGACAAAATAATTTACGAGCCCAATCTGCTCGAAGGAGTGCAGCCTAATGTGCCCGTTAAGTTTGTTTATGCGGAAACGCCAGCCTCCAAAGCATTGTAGTCGCGCACAATCAAAAATAATAGTTTCATTACCCCATTCGTTCATTTTCCTTAAATTGAAAGACGAATCAATGAAACCAAAAAAAAAAAAAAATTTAACCGATTAATAACTCAGAAAAAAAGTTATTACTTTTTTTTTTTGTAGTGGCATTTATCAGCCACCCTGTATTACAAAACAAAACAAACAAAAAACAACAATAATATTTTTCCCAGATTTTTTTTTAAAGAATTACAAACATTTTGCAAAGTGTGTATACCCTCCGCACTATGGGATGGTTAATTATTTTTACAAACACGCTTGCGGAGACATACATAATGAAATAATTATTAAATACCCATATACATTACGACACATATGTTTATACTATACATCACATAAATCAAACAAAAAGTGTAATAAAATTAAGTTTGTCAAAAAATTAAAAAAATATATATTTTATGTGTTTAGAGTGTTTTCGAGACACAAAAAAGAAAGAAACTGGTATTTTTTCAAATAATATAAATCGATAATAATATAAATCGAAAAGTAGATCCAGTGACAAATAAATATGTTTTGCTGATATATTAAACTTTTGGCAAAAATTCGTAATTTTGTTGGCATCAAAAATCATAGAATCATCATTTAGTTATTTTGGGTATTAAATGTTGTCAAAATGACGACAAATCGTCAAACCTGGCAACACTGCATGTGATTGCTACTAAACATACATACATAACATTTATAAAACCTACATAGATACAGGGTGGCTGATAAATAGTGCTATATTAAGAAAATCAAATAACTTTTTTTCAATACATATAAATATTTTTTTATTCTTTACCCCAATCGTTCGTTTTCCTTAAATTGAAAAACGAAGCAATAAAACAAAAAAAAAAATGGAACCGATTAATAACTCAGAAAAAAAGTTATTACGTTTTTGTTTTGTAGTGGCATTTATCAACCACCCTGTATTACAAAAGAAAAAAACAACAACAATATTTTGTGGGTTTTTTGTTTTTGTGCGTGTTGATTATGACCACGGATGGTAACCGATTCTATATGGTTATTGGTATAGTTAACGCTATTTTCTTTTATTTCGGTAACGTTATTTTAGGGGTAACTATATTTCAGTTATTTCGGTAGCGGGCTTTTAGCGTTAACGGTATTTTATTTATTTCGCTAACGGTATTTTAGATATAAAATAACGTTACATTTTAGTTATTTCAGTAACTTTATTTTAGGGAAAAGATTTTTCAGTTATTTTGGTAACGGCATTTTAAGGGTAACGTTATTTAAGTTATTCAGGTAATGTTAATGCACACCACAATTTTTAGCCCCATTATGCCCGAGTTTTAATGACTTTCTAGTTTATGATCATACTTTGGGAAAATATATATATTTAAAGAAGTTTTTTTTCAGATATTGGTAGATTATTTCGGTAACGGTATTTTTATGGTATTGATATTTTAATTATATCGGTAACGGTATTTTACGGATAATGGTATTTCAATTGTTTCGGTAACGGTATTTTTGGGATAACGATAGTCAGTTGGAAGGGGTTTGAATCGGAGACAGTATTTTAGCGATATTGACTGCCATCTCTGATTGCGTATATTCTTGTGTATAAGCATTGAATGTACGTATGTATGATGAAATAAATAAAATATTTTAAAATTTGATTCAAAATTTTAAGAGGTATTCCCACATTTTCACTCATAACTTTTGAACGCGTTAACCGATTTTGATCATTTTCACTAGCAAGCTGCTCATGATATCAACAAACAATTTGACTGAAAATTAGCAACACCTCTTCTGTATTGGCGGAGAATTTTGTATTAACACAGACAGACGGACAGACGGACATGGCTATATCGACTTCTCTATTCATGCTGATCAAGAATATATATAGTTTATGGGGTCCCAGAATTTTTTTAAAAGACATTTGACAAAGTGATATATACCCTCCTGCACTATGGGATGGAGGGTATAAAAAGGACCGATTTGAAAACTATCGTTTTTCATCACATGCCAGGTAAGTTATGATTTTAAAAAGACACAGCGTTTGTCTAAATTTTAAGTAAAATTAATACTTACGAAATATAACGTTTAAGACTTTTTTGAAATTCATTAATCGCACTTTTCCATGAAGACCTCTAACATTCATCAGATCGATTAATTCGAGTGAAAATATATTAGTGATAGCTTTTTGAATACAAAAGGAAGTGACATTAGCTTGGAAGAAATATTATTGATGTTATATTTTTCTTCGGGACCGAAATTGTTGGTATTAACAATACAAATACCAACATTTAAAGACTTCATGGGTACCTCAAAAAAGTTTTGGGGATCCAAAAAAGGCTTTCCAATGAAAGTTCCGTCAGAATTAAAGCTTATTATTGACAAAAAGATATTTGATTTTATTAAACAAAAATTGTTTGGAACTTCATTTGTAAAATAGCATGTTTCAGTCTGATATGCAACAACGTCTCCTGCAAAATTAAATTTTGGACCTGTAGTATTATCTCTAACAAAAATGGGGTCGTCAATGAACTTATTAAAGATTTGCTGCCCTATATGCTTAGGCATTTTAATTTTCTTTTTTATATTTTCCATATAGTTTTCGAATTTGTAAGCAGATATGCTGTTTAAGTCACTGAACTCTTCAACACACTCAACTAAATGCAATAAACCATGAACATTATAGGACACACTAGAATTACCATAGTATTCTGGGAACTTGTAAACAAATTCTTTAATAAGTTTATCGATTTCTGTTAGATTTGCTTGAGAATTATGTGAACATAATAAACTTCTGTACGAAACATGTAAAATGATAAAATGATTATAAAGATTGGTTGGAAGAAACTTTTTTAAAACCACGATGCCAGTATATAATATAAACTGACGAAACTCAATAGCTTTCCATCTGCACATTTCGTCAAACCCTCTAGGCTTACGAGCAAATTCTTTGGGAATATACGGTGATAATGATAAAAGAATGGCTGACATTTCTTTTATTTAAAATGTTAATTAAATTTTTTTTGGTTACACCAAGGTCTACCATGTGCATGGGCTCGACTGGGAACTGCGAAATCATTTTAATTCCCAACTCTTCCATTCTTGATTTAAAATGCAAACAATAACTTTGATGAAAATTTTTATCTATTCTTTCACTAAAGCTTTCATCGGTTCTGGGTATATGTTTTTCAGTACTATAGGTGTTAACATTATTAATTCTCGATCCAGATTGATGGCATTTTGTGCACCCATTAAAAGACATATGTCCTTTAACACCGCACAAAAATGAACGGGCGGGAGCATCGCATATAAAAACTCTTATTGAGCATTTAATAACCCTTCCATTCAAATTAAATCCATCTTCTTGTAATTTTTTATATTCATTTAAAAAATCATAGAGATAAGTGTCAACATTGGAGGGCTTGTGTGGACCTACAAAAGAGCCAATTAAAAAAGCATCAATATTTTCTTTGCCCACTACTTTGGCTAATATTGGCCACAATCCAATGCTTGAACTTTTAAAAAGTGGAAGCCCATCTACCCCAATATCAATGTATATTTCATTAATGGTACTGTCAAAAAGGTGTTGTATTTTTTTTAATTGGACTAAAAGCCAAATGTGGACATACTGTCCTGGTGCAACCGTTCTAATTATACATTCTTGTTTTGTTCCAAGTAATGTTTTTACACTCAAGGGAACGTCTAAGTTGTCCTCCCTTAAAATTTGAAACAAACTTCTGGACGAAGCAATAGAAGTTTGTTTCAAGCCTTTAGCTTTGATTTTAAGTCTGGACCATTGGTATTAGTATTATTTAAATTAATATTTTCTTCCAAACTACTGACACTTGATATTCCCAATGTGTTTTCATTCGGTATGTTTTCCATAGAAAACAAAGCTCTTAATTTTTCTTTTTTAATTTTTTATAATATTAGGTCTGTCTGCGTACACATATTTTGCATCATTTTGTGCAAAATGTTGCAAAATCTTGCAAAATGTTGTCTGCGTACTCCAAATCTCTTGCCGCGAGAGAGCCAAAAAGAGATTTTTTTGACAGTTGGAAGTTAGAGAACTTGCAAAATGTTGCTGGAGAAATTTCTTCTTGCAAGATTTTGCAACTAGTTTGAACAGCTGTTTTTATTTACTGTTTGAATGAAATAATTTTTGTGAAATGAAAATGAAAATATGGTATCAATCTCTTCTTTTGAAGATTCTCTAGCAGATTAATGCATAAATCATAATTGTGGGTGGGATTTAAGGGGTTAATTTTTAATTTAAAAATAGGCCTATTTTGCGAAAGTAACAATGTGTGGGATGGACATATCTAAGGAAGTAGGAGGAGCTTATCCAAGATTTTGGTATCAATCTCTTCTTTGGAAGATTCTCTACCAGATTAATACCACAATCCTATTTGTGGGTGGGGTTTAAGGGGTTAATTTTTAATATCAAAATAGGCCTTTTTTGCCGTATTTTGTGAAAGTATCTATGTGTGGGATGGACATATCTAAGGAAGTAGGAGGAGCTTATCCACGATTATGATATCAATATCTTCTTTGGAAGATTCTCTAGCAGATTAATACATCAATCATAATTGTGGGTGGGATTTAAGGGGTTAATTTTTAATTTCAAAATAGGCCTGTTTTGCGAAAGTAACAATGTGTGGGATACACATATCTAAGGAAGTAGGAGGAGCTTATCCAAGATTTTGGTATCAATCTCTTCTTTGGAAGATTCTCTACCAGATTAACACCACAATCATATTTGTGGGTAGGGTTTAATGGGTTAATTTTTAATATCAAAATAGGCCTTTTTTGTCGTATTTTGTGAAAGTAACTATGTGTGGGATGGGCATATCTAAGGAAGTAGGAGGAGCTTATCCACGATTATGGTATCAATCTCTTCTTTGGAAGATTCTCTAGCAGATTAATACCACAATCATATTTGTGGGTGGGGTTTAAGGGGTACATTTTTAATATAAAATAGGCCTTTTTTGCCGTATTTTGTGAAAGTAACTATGTGTGGGATGGACATATCTGAGGAAGTATTAGGAGCTTATCCACGATTATGGTATCAATCTAATCTTCTAGCAGATTAATGCATCAATCAAAATTGTGGGTAGGATTTAAGGGGTTAATTTTTAATTTCAAAATAGGCCTATTTTGCGAAAGTAACAATGTGTGGGATGGACATATCTAAGGAAGTAGGAGGAGCTTATCAACGATTATGGTATCAATCTCTTCTTTGGAAGATTCTCTACCAGATTAATACCACATATGATAAAATATGGAAAAGTACCCAGACAGACCTATTGTGACTTACTTGACATTTTCACTTTAATTGTTCTTCACTAACAAAAAAAAAACACTTATTATTTTATTTAACACAAATCACTTTTTATATTTAATTGTTTAAAAACGCGTCTTCTTTGACTGACGTACAGGTAATAATGATTTTTTTTTGGACGCATCACAAAGGTTTTTTTTATGCATAGAGTAACTTTTCTCTTTTTTCAATTCTAATACCAATGTGGCTTTGTAGAAAATACAGGGATGGCAGACAATACCGCTGAAATACCATTATTAATTCAAAACGCTTTCAACTGACTATCGTTTTTATCCCTAAAACACCGTTACAGAAATAATTCAATACCGTTATCCCTAAAATACCGTTACCGATATAACTAATATACTAAAATAACTAATAATAATAAAATACAATTACCAAAATAACTGAACTACCGTTATCCCTAAAAATAACGTTACCGAAATAACTAAAATAACGCTACCGCTAAAATACAGTTACCGAAATAAGTAAAAAAAAGTTAACGCTAGAAAACCGTTACTAAAATAAATACGAAATAGCGTTACCGAAAGAAAAGAAAATAGCATTACAGCATCAAATCGGTTACCATCCATGAGAAAATCACAACACTTTTAAAGTAATAAATTCCCAATACGTTTCTTTTATTCTCAAAATGTAATCGAGTTGACTCAAATTCGGTATTATTTGCCAGTGAAACGTAGGAGAGCCGATATTTATTTTTCTCTCAATCAAAGTTATTTTTTGTTTTTACTCAGAGTATTATCTTATTTGTGGCCACAGGCAACATTTTTAAAACTTTCTTGTTTTTTTATTACGGTAGTATAAAAAATAAGATGTAAATCCTGTAGCCAGGAATGTGGCCGAACTTTTTTTAAACTGAAAGATGAATATTAAGTGAGTAAACATAAAAAAAAACAAACGGTATATTTTTTATGTTTGCAACAAGTAAATAAAAGTTTATAAAAGTCAACTCGATTACTTTTAAAGAACAGTAGAAGATGAACAGCAATTTAGTATTTTAACACTAGATCGATTTTTTTTATAAAATTTGATATATGTGCAAATCTAAAAGTAAAAAATTTCAGTAATATTCCAAAATTATTTTAAAATTTTTGTCTACATAACGGTAAATTATAAACTACCAAATTGGGTCTCATCAACCCAGGAAAAAATTACACATTCCAAAAAGAAGGTGATGCCCACACTTGCTTACATATCTCATTGCCAAATTTAGTAACTGCAATACCAAACACATTCCAACGATAGAGTCAAAAAGCAAGTAGTATTGTAATCAATTCTTTAAATTTAAACCAGAAAGCATGAACTCAATAACAAAGTAATTATTTACTTAAAAGAAGATAACAATGTTTATTAACTTATATGTATAACTTTTTGTACTCAAGAAGTAATCATATACTTTTTCTTAATAAAAGGACGTTATTGGAAGTAGTTCCTCACTTTGAAAAAAGAAGTTATACAATTTTAAAGAATTTATCATATATATATAACACTAAAAACAGAATTTGCATATCGCCAAAATTTTGTTAAACTGCGGTTAAGTATAAATTAGGGAGGCGCACGTGAGTAGAAAATTGTGAGAGAAAGTTTAAATAACTAACGTAATCGTGAGTGAGTGAAAAAAACTATGTTTTAAATTTCAATTTTTAATTATTCTTCCTTGGGAAAACGTGCACGTGGCATTAGAAATCAGTTTATCTATACCACTGTCAATGATTGCACAGAAAATTTCATATAGACGCAATCGAACAAATAAAAACATAACATAATAATATTACATTATTCAAAAAAAAAATCAAAAAAACAGGGTCACTGACGAAGGTTCAATACCAGAAACTGCGCAGTCTGATTCAGAAAAAATTGAAAATTTGCAATGCAGTTATGATTTTTAGAAAATACACTCAGTCTTCTCTACCACGCCTTTCACAATTAAATTAAATAAAATTGCATATTAATTAAAGTATTAATTGCAATTGTCTGAAAAAGACGTTAAAAATTCAAATTCAAATTCAAACTCAAAGAAAAATTTATATTTTCGTGGTTTATAGCTCGAAAATTATGGCAAACCCATGTTATCATAACAATTCGATGTTTCACTTTTTAGGATTTTATTTTTTCCGTATGAGTTTTGATCGTTATATTTGGGTGACTCAGGAGAATCACGTGTGAGTAGAAGTTGAATTTACTCAAGTAAGTATGAGTTAGTGAAAAAATATCCTAAGTGAGTGTGCGTGATAACAATTTTTCTACGTAAGTACGCGTAATTTCTAAGTCAAAATTCAGTCACGTAACATTCTCTGATGCGGTTAAATATTTTTCAAAATCAGATATTAGTCAAAATAATTTCTTTTTTATGTATGAAAATTTTTATTCACTGAATACAAAATTTTAATTAAAATCATATTTCATATAATTTAAGACATTTGTATTAATATTTAATTTTTTTTTTAATATTCGGATGAAAAACTTCATGAATTTAATAAAAAAATTTCTTTGTTTTTTTGCCGATAAAATTATCTGTGTTATTAAATTATTAATGGAACTATTTCTTTATTAAATAATGTATGTAGTTCTTAAAAATATAAAGTAAATAGTTCTTCGATAAAAAAAAATGATCAATTCTAAAGAATCAATTATTTTAGTCTCACTCCCTGTTAAAAGAATCGAGTAGGTAATCTAGTAAGGAATGCGTTCTGCTCAAAATGCTTGATTACAAACCCCCTTACCTTTTTGGAAATTTTTTGCTGGGAACACATGCACATTTTTAAAGAATCTATAATTTTTATCAAATTTAGTTGTTTGTAATAAAATAAAAAATATAGTTTTAGTGGTCAAAAACTACTGATTTTTATCCAAAAACAAAAATGGCATTCGTTTATCATTACGATTTGAAAGTTTAAAAGATCAATGTGTATATAAATTAGATATTAATTAATGAATTAACACATTCATTTTGCTTGTTTGATTTATTCTTGATTTTTTTTTTACAGATAGAAAATTAGTTTTTTTTTTTTAAATATTAAAAAAAAAATTTATAAGAATATTTAATGAAATTCTAAAAACGAAATTCTAAAAAAACATATAATGACTCTTATAAAACACATGAAAAGTCTCACTGGTGCAGCGGCGAATGTATACTATGGTAGCGATTCCTATTCTCACTTTCACCATTCACCTCAGTTTTCGAACCTCATTTTCTCTCAAATAATACAAAATTTTAAATTTGTTATTGTCCAATCGTCTTTACAATAAACAAATACTGAAAAATCAGAAATCAAAATGGGACATATAATTAATACACGGAATATAATGCAATTCGAAAATTGAGGTGAATGGTGAAGGTGAGAACAGGAATCGCTATCTATATATTTAATTTAAAATGCTGCAAAATTTCATAATTTAAAATTTTTAATTCTATAAAAAGTTTTTTTTATTACACATGTAATTAAGTATTTTTCGTCAAAATATTAATGAGAATTTTTTTATTTTGCATAACTTCCCCTTTGTAAATGGGGAACTAGTTCTGAAAAGGTTTTTTATAACAAAAATGTAAGTGGTTACAATTTGAGTTTAAATTATTACAAATATAAGTTACGAATTGCTTGATAGTAAATAAAATACCTAATTATATTTAAAACACTGTCACGCGTTCTTTTTGTTATTTTAAGAATTGGTTACAATACTATTTGCTTTTTTACTGGCTGGAAGCAAGGTGTTTGGTAATGCTGTTCAGAAATATGGCAATCAGAAACGTAAGCGGTTATATGGCAATGCCTTGTTTGGGTAATGTGTATTTTTTTCCTGGGCAGTACAAACTAAACTAATAAGACATCTATGGTATTTGAATGAAGCCAATATAGCATTGGCCTTCTTTGATGACAATGTAGATATTGAAATGAAGGGGAAAATGATACATAATTTAACAAGAGATGGTCATCGTGATCAACCCAAAAGAGCTAAATTACCACAAAAAATATCATGTCTATTGAGTTATGCGACTTTGTTACCAGTAACACTTATATTTTTTGATACAATATTAAATGAAGAAATAACAAGTATTGATAAAAAAAATGTTGATGAGCTATCCTTATACTTGGGTAATAAATGAAAGTTTTATTGCGGCAAAGACAATTGTAAAAACGCAATTAATTGTAAATGACATATCGGAACGTGGAATAGCTCTCATTACGCGATTTAATGCTGTTTTGATGGACCAGGAAGAGCAGAAGCAGTTTATCATCCATCAATGGAAAATCATTATAAAAATTTACCATCAAACTATTTTTCAAAAAAGAAATTCATAGAATATTTAAATCAAACTGTGATGAGTGATATACAACTAGTAATAAGTTAAATAATTATAAAAATCTTAAAAAATATATAAAAATAAATTTATATTTACAAAAAAAAAAAAAAAAAAAATTGAAGTCGAGTCGAGCAAATTGTTTCTTATTTTTATTTAAAGGTTACTTTTTCTCATTTCAAATAAAGTTTGTAGCAAAACTTCATTTTAAGTAACAAACATTTAAAACAATTTTGAATGTTGATGGTCATAAGTGAACACTTTGTCAGTGACAACGTTTTCTTTTTTTTAACAATTTATAGTATGAGTTATACAAAATTCTTATTTCACGTTGCAAAAAAAAAAAATCTTAAGAGCGTGATGTTATGACCATCGATTTTTTTAAGATTTCAAACTATGTATATTACCACAACATTTTTATTTACGATACCTTTCTTCTGAGAAGTAGGTATCAAATTTTTCGCAGATATTATTTTTTATCTTATTTTTTATTTAAAAAGCTGTAGAACAACAAAGATATTAACCATTTTTAGTTCATTTTTGAGGTCAAAAGTCAAACTCTCATGGCCTGTTTGCGCTATAGAAAAAATGTTTTTCCGCAGATCTTATTTTTTACACCCAATCTATCATAAAATGCGAGGGGAGCGAGAAAAAAAACAACTTTGCATTTACGGGTACTCTAATGTGTACGAAGGTTACCGTAGCCAGCCAACTGACTATTTTCCCCTTTTACATTAATATTATACTATGTTGGTGTAGTTGTAGTCGATCAGCTGTTCGTATGTAACACAATTGCTGTGTTTTTTTAACTTAACCCAAGCTGTGTTCAGTGTACATTGTATGCGGTGATTATCCGTTACATTTAAAATTAAACAAAGTATTTTGTTCCATGTTTTGTTTTAATGAAATCCATTCATACAAGAATAAAAACATAATATAAACATAAAGAAAATTCAAAATAGTATGAGAATAAAAAATAAAATAATAAAGGATAATAAATGAAGAAAGGAAAAAAATAATTAACAAAAAAGAAATTCAAAAAAATTTAAACAGTGGCTTATAAAAAAAAATACTGACTTCAAAAAAAAAATATGTCAAAATAACGTAAAAACAAAAGAACAAGGACAATTTGGTGTTGGTAGAAAATGAGCCCCAGGTTTTCATCATTGCAATTTTTTCTCTGCGTGTAGACTCAGCGTACCTAAATCTAATATAAAATATGTATTACAAGGACAGTTTCTGCAAAAAGTTGCAAATTCTGCAGTAGTAATATTAATAAGATATTTTTATATGAAAGAACAGTTTTTACATTATTATTTGAGTGTGGACAATTAGTTAAAATTTGAAGTTCTTTTTAAAATATTTCAGGAAATTTTCAATGGATTACAAATTTTAATACAAAAAATTTGTTCATTGGAATGTCTAGTTTAAATAAAATTTTTTAAGATGCATAAAATTTTTAGGGATAAAACAAAAAAGGACAATTTTCAACTTCCTTGCAATACTAGTGCGATATCCTGATACAAACGGCGACATGTCAAATTAAAGATAATTTTGTTTAGATTTGCCAGATTTGGATTCAGCCAAATATATCAGTAAAATATATTATGAATAAAAAAGCTTTTCTTATGACATTTGAGGAATAAATTGTGTTCGCAACAAAGTTTTAATCTAATTAATGAAATTGTGATTGAAATAGATTATATTTTCCTTTATTCGCCAAATTGTCATGAAATAAGAAGTTTTTTTTTTTTTTATTAATTTTTCATCATTTGTTGCAAACAAAAGCATTTGTTGGAAAACAAAGATTGCATAGATATCAAATTCAAAGACCACAAATAACAATTAATTAAAAAAAAATCACAAAAATGTGGAACAAATTTTACTTTTAAAAAATGCAATCAAATATATTGCAAGCCCAAATTATGCATTATTGCAAATATTTAATATTTTTTAATTTTTTTTATTTACGCATAAAATTCCAGTTATATTTTTGATTTTAAAATACATAATTTATAAAAGTTGCTTATTAATTTTTTTGAAACAATCAAGTAATTACTTTTTTAAATTGTTAATAAAATAAAAATTAGAACAAACCTGTGTTGTGCTGCGTACGTTGATGAAATATGCGGGTTAATTTGCATTTAAATAATAACAAAACTTAGTTAATAACTAATCGACAATAGCAGGATACTTGAACTGCTACATTTACTAATTTATTCCCGAGCTTTTGATTTATATTTATAAATGTTATTTACTAATGCATATTGTAAAACATCACAAAATATCTTTTATTATTATTAAAAGAAATTAAAGTCATGTTTTTGAAATGTTCAAAAAATATTTTAAAAATAAATATTCGACAAAGAAATAATTTTATAAAAGTTAAAACTGTAAGGTCCCTGAAACAAAAACATTTTTTGATAGACATTCAAGAATATATATAAATATTTCGTATACACTATGAAAAAAGCCGGTAATGTATACGGCAAATTTTGCTGTTATTAAGGGAAATTTAACTATTTTGAGCCTTGCGGTATTTTTTGCTAGGTTTAGCAACACAAGTCTGCTGAACTGTAGTACAATGAAATTAGAAGAAAAAATTAAAAGCCGATACTAAATTTTAGTAAAATTGTTGTAAACCGCAATTTAAAACCGGTTTGCTAAAATCAACAAAAAAAAAAAAAAAATTACTAAATTTTAATTAAATCGGTACAATGCGATTAGTTATAAAAATTAGTAACCACAACTAATTTCTTGTAAAATTATTGTAAAATGCAATATAAAACCATTTTGCTAAAATCAGCAAAAAAAAATTAATAAATTTCATGACTAGACGTTCTGAAGCTGTTTGGAAAAATACTGGGTACCCAACAGAATATTGAAACCAGTTAGTTTGGACAGTTTTTTATTTTAATATTGTAAAAGTTGCCAATCTTTTGCGAAATACATAAAAACCAGGGACCGAAATCATTATGAGTTTTATAATAAAAATTACATAACAATGACTATATTATGAGTTTTAAGGATTTTCTTCAATGGTAATGATTATTTTTGAGTAATATTAATAAAAATCAGCAATAATCATTATTTTTGAGCAAAAAAAATACAACTCAAAAATAATCATTATTTATGATTTTTATTTTTTTCGCACAAAATAAAACTCACTTTCATAGAACTTTTGAACTTTTGGAGTGTGTTCAACATATGATATCTTGAATTCCAACGAGTTGAACCATCAAGCACAGGTTGCGGTAATTTATTATTAATATTTATTCAAGTTTGTTATAATTTTTATTAAAAATAAAAATTATGTTGTTTTTCGACCTTTAATTGTGCAATGAAAATGAAAATTATTCAAGTTCGAGGCCATACTCTATATTTCTTCATCAGGATATTGTCCTAACAAATAATCTATAGAGTTTTTTTGTTTTCAAATTTATTATTTGACACTTTCAGGAATGTGTTGATAGATCTATTTCGGGAATTTTCTAGGTTCCCATCATCAGAACACGTTTTGAAAGCGGTAACAATCCCATGACAAACATCAAACATACATATGAACTAGTTCACTCACTACATGAGAACTAATATACATATGAGTTTGAAGTTAAAGATTATAACCATTGATCAAAAAATAAATTGAAAACTTGTTTGATGTGCAAGATCCAGCTCTGGTGGATATTCAATACACGTTTTTTTGTTTCTAGGTTCCCATCATCAGAACACGTTTTGAAAGCGGTAACAATCCCATGACAAACATCAAACATACATATGAACTAGTTTACTCACTACATGAGAACTAATATACATATGAGTTTGAAGTTGAAGATTATAACCATTGATCAAACAATAAATTGAAAACTTGTTTGATGTGCAAGATCCACCTCTGGTGGATATTCAATACACGTTTTTTTGTTTCTCTCTCCTTTTTATATTTTGTAAACAAAACAGGGGAAGTAAACTTAACTTCAAACTCATATGTATATTAGTTCTCATGTAGTGAGTAAACTAGTTCATATGTATGTTTGATGTTTGTCATGGGATTGTTACCGCTTTCAAAACGTGTTCTGATGATGGGAACCTAGAAAATTCCCGAAATAGATCTATCAACGCATTCCTGAAAGGGATTATTTGTTAGGACAATATCCTAATGAAGAAATATAGAGTATGGCCTCAAACTTGAATAATTTTCATTAATATTTATTATTATTATTAATTTTTATATTGTGCTCACTTTGGAATATTCCTGACCGAATTAGTAATAGTATTTTTCTCGTACCCAATTTAAACAACAACCTATAAAAAGATCAAATATTCGTAAAATTAAAAATGAAAATTTAGTATTAGTTTTCTTTCAATTTGAATTATAACAGCTTGCAGTCTTCGTGACATTGATTTTTTGTTTTTTTTTTTTTAATTGGGTATAGATTTACATACCAGCTTTACTATTCTTCATGCCCAGTATACATGCAATGGCCAATGAAAGTGAGTTTTACTTTGAGCGAAAAAAATAAAAATCATAAATAATGATTATTTTTGAGTTTTATTTTTTTTTTTGCTCAAAAATAATGATTATGGCTGATTTTTTTTATTATAACTCAAAAATAATCATTACCATTAAAGAAAACTTTAAAAATCAAAATTTTAAAAATCATGACGGATATGCAAATATTGTCAAAAAATAATAATAATGGTGCAATAAATTTTTTTTATGTCTGTTCTAAGTGATTGATATTTTGATTTAAAAAAACGAACAATTATCATTATTTACGGTCCCTGATAAAAACTAATACATTTGAGTTATTTGATTTTTTTCTGAAGTTGAGAGAAGAACAGGCATACCTAAACAAGAGCGGAAAGCGGAACGTTTTTTACCGCCTAGCGTTAATGCTGAAATGTCATCCCTAAACCAGAGCGGCAACGCTACGTCAAATCGATAAAAACAGAGTTATCAAAATAAAAAATATAACAACCCTGATTATTTTAACAACAAAACACATTACAATATTGGTGTTTGTGATTTATGTTTTGTGTTTTGTTTTGCCCGGAGTGCACCTGCACGCAGAGAAAAAGTATGATTGAAGATGATTGTTATTTAGGATAATAATATGATTGCTACGAATATGATGCTCTTAAACTGTTATAAAACGATGCTCTTTTTTCTGCGTGTAGTTCTGAATAAAAATTTTTATTCATTGTAAGTTTTGTAAATATTTAAGGAGTTCTTTTTATATAATGACTAACATGTGGAATATTATACAGAATTCATGTGATGTTGATCACAGATCCAGATCCTTGCCTGTAAACTCTAGCTGAAGGAGTTTGAAGCTTCATAACAATGTAGTTTGTGTTTGGATTTTATTTACCTATAACTAATAATTTTAATTCGTTTTTGTTTGTATAAAAACATTATTGTTTATGATTAGTAACCTTTGATAATTAATGAAATTGTGATAAATCCACATTCTATCGATTCTATTTTTTATTACTTATTAAAAAATTTCTAAAATTTTTTGCGTAGACGAACTGCGGCAATGTTTATTATTTTTCTATTCTGTGGTATGTCCAAAGCCGGCTTCGCTGAGTAAAACATTTGTGGAAGGCTGTAAAATAAAAAATTAATACTTTATTCCGTTGTCCAATAAAAATTACATTTTAAACTTTAAGGCCAAGCAAGGTGTTATCTATGATAAAAACCTAGTGGGCTTGCCCGTTACCATAACTCATGTGTTCATTGGTATATGGTCTTACTGAAAAGATAATTTCTAAAATATACAATAAAAACATAGTAAAAATGGTATTCAAAAGGGAATTAGTACCGCCTATTTACGCTGTCTAAAGCGCTGGAACTTGGAATTTGTCATTGAGGTTCCTTCTCCATCGTATACAACTAATCACGATTTTAGGAAATTGTTAGTATGTTGCACAAAAATATAAAAAGTCTTCCCCTCATCGTCCTGCTTAAACCCATTCGGCTAATAATCTAAAATGTCAAGTGTATTAGCCAATAATCTATGGGCTAAAGCACTTAAAGTATACCTTTAGGAATTTCAAATAAAACTTGATAAAAATGTGGCACAAAAACAATTGTTCGCTTAATCACTCAGCCCAAACCGCTTGGTTATGAAATTTGGCATGTATGTTCCTCCTCTGGCGTAGATATCCACAAATATGGGATTATTGGAAATGTTTACGTAATGGAGCAAACAGTGAAAAGGTTTCCTCTTGATTTACTGCCCAAACCCTTTTGTCTAGAAATCTAAATTTTATAATATGTATGCCCTGAGGTATAGGCTAATTTACCGGAAAGAATTTCCAATAATGGCGTGGTAAACATTGTAAAAAATATTGAACTTGAAATTTGGATTAAATTAGACATCCACTAAGGAGGGGTTTTTGTAAACTTTTCAGGGGACGGACAAAAGGAAGAAGTCTCCTTCTGTTCCAAAAATTTTTTGGAACTCACCAAAAACACTGGGTTTAAATAAGAAAAATTGGGTTTTATCAGAAAGCTTAAACCGCTGGAATAAGGAACTTGAAATTTGGCTTGAAGGTTCCTCGTCCGGCACAGATATTATCTAAGAAGAAATTTATATTTTGAAATTCCATAAGGTGAGTTGCAAAATCTCCCTTTTAATATTCTGCCAACTAACATTTGGCTACAAATCTGACCTTTAAAATATGTGTTTCTTTGAACTTCTAATTAAAACTTTTAAAAATGGGGTTAAAAAAGGAAAAGTGTCCGTTAATAGCCCGGCTCAAATCGTAGGAGCTAGGTACTTGAGATTTGACATGTAGGTACTTTCTTAAGCGTATACATCAACCAATAGAGGATCAAAAACGGTCAATCTCATAACCAAAACCATTAGGTAATTATATCGTAGTTCACTTAAGATATATTTTTTGATTTTCTGATCAAAACTTGTCATAAATAGAGATTTAAAGGGAAAAAGTGTTCTCTTAATGACATGTATAATTGCTTTATGCTTAAAATTTAAAACATATTTTCGAAATAGTTAAACAAAATAATTAAAACAGGAAATCATTTTCTTTTTAATGTATTTCGACATTAAAAACTATTGGTAACGGGCTTTTAAGCTAGTCAAGTATAATAAAAATTAAATTATAAAATATTTTGGATATTTAGAAGTTAACTGTATAAAAAGGGGTAAAAGTTGGTACTAATTCATAACGTTTAAATACATTTTCCTATTCTCTTGAAATTTTTAGATTCCAAGTGCTGAAAATTATATATGTACTCTGTTTGACAAATGAACACAAAAGCACAAAATTGGTAAAAAGAAATATTTGGTCCTGGACGATTTTTATAAGAAGTTAATCTTTTGGGGATCTACCCTTTTAGGTAGGAATGACATGACATTATCCCAATTTCCGATTTGGGGATTATGGATTAAAATGTATCTATCATAACCCCAAACCAACATGGGAACTATGCCTAACATGATTATGCGAATAATCCCCAGTAAAAAATAGTGAATATTAAAGTTTAGGGGTATTTTACTCTGTGGTATGTCCGAAGCAGGCTTCGCTGAGTAAAAAATTTCTGCAAATCTGTTAAATAAAATAGGTAATACTTTATTGTATTCTCCAATAAAAATTACATTTTGAACTTTAACGCAAACAAGTGGAAGCATTAAAGTCCGATGTGCCGAATTTGGTATAAAAAAAGATTAAATTCGGCTGTGACGAATTTTTGGATACCCTCCATCTCGGTGTTTTCATAAACCAGGGAAAGTGCAAACAATATTAATATCTATATTCTTTGTAAAAATAACAAAAATAATGTTGTTTTTATAAGTAAAACAAAATATGACTGATTGATTAATGTATTTGGGATGTTACAAAAGAAAAAATGTTTAATTTAAGTTTACTAAAATGAATCTGAAATTCTGCATGCTTATAACAGTGGGTATTCAAAGGTTATTCTGATTACCTAAAGAAGAACGTGTAGTGAAAAATATATATATTTTTATAGTTCCTTATGATGTTAAAAAAACTGTTGTAAAATTCGCCTGTTGTTTGTCTCTTTGCCTATATAATAATGAAAGAAATAAGGGTTACTAAAATATATTTTTGGATCGTTAGAAGAGATGCAATGAATACAAACGCATAAAAACAGTTTCGAAATTTCAGAATTTTAGATAAATTTAAGGGATCAAAAATACGCTTGCGGAGACATACATAATGAAATAATTATGAAATGCCAGTTTACATTACAACACATGTGTTTATACTATACATCACATAAGTAAAACGGAAAGTGTGATGAAACTAAGTTTGTCAAAAATTATAAAAGAAAATCTTTCGAGTGTTTAGGGTGTTTTCGAGACACAAAAAATTAAAGAAACTGGTATTTCAAATTATTGTTTTTCAGCTCAGTTGCTTGTGCAATTCTCGTTTATGACTTCTAGAATAAGAACCCTAAGAAATTTTCCCAAAATTCGATTGGCTTTTACACATCAATACTTTAATTTAGATTATTTTTGTATGTATCAAATAATAATTAGGGCTTTTAAGGAAAACAAATGCATATAATCAAAAGATTTTAAGATGAAGTATGCACCTTATATGTCTTAAATAAAAAAGTTCTGAAAGTGAATGTCCTTTAAATTTAATGGGTTTTTTAATAAATGTAATTAGAGTGTAAGAGTTTCCTTGCAAATTTATTAAATGTTGTGAATGAGAATAAGTAAAAATAGTGTACGAAAAAAAATTATGAATTTACATTGTTGAATTCGGGGATTTTGTTTATAGATATTTTTTTGATCTGATAACGATTAATGTGTCTGGCAACTCCGGTTAATGCAGTCAAATAAATAAAGAATTTTAACTAAACTATTTTGTTCTACCTTTTTTCTAATTGGTGATTTTTTGATTTGTTGGGGTTAACAAAAAAAGGTATATGGCAAGCCTGGTATATGGAAAACAAAACCATACTTTATAAATTAGCTTAACAATTTTTCGAGGGCTTCTCGCATTTGCACTCATAACCAGTGTTGCCAGGTTTGCAAAGCATAAAACGACAAATTTTCTAGAAAAAATCGTCAAAATCGTCATCATATTTTGAAAAATCGTCAAAATAAAATATATTTGTTAGAAGAGGGATTAAGTTTTAATAAAAAATAAAATACAATAATGTTATTCACTTTTTAAATGTTAACGTGTTATCGTTGTAATATAACACGATTTTTGACACTTCTCTTTCGTTTAAACTTCGAAAATCATTATATTTTACAACGATATTCATATTTATAAAATGTTGAAACAGTGTGCCCCAGTAGGCTAGTTGGTAGCGGGCTGGCTTATCAGTGCGGGGGTCGTGGGTTCGATTCCCCCCAGAGGCACTGATCTGTTTTCGCTATAACGCGCCGAAGGCCATAGTAGCTAGTGCTCGGTTAGGGTAATAGTATATAACTTGTAATTATATGATTATTAATTAATAAAATAACAAAAATATAATGTTGAAAGATCAAATAAATACAACTTTAAATCAAACAAATTTTACCACTTGAACTGTTAATCACTTATATCTGCATAATTCTGTGAACAACATTTCAGTGGCACAACTTTTTAAATATTAAATTCTTTTACAAAATTTGGAAATTCTTTAATAATAAGTCTGTTCGATTACTTTTCCTGTAAAGTTCAGTAAAAACTACTCAGTAACAAAATTACAAATAGTAAGACAAATTTACAAAAAAGTAAACGAACAGAAAACTTGTAGGAAACATGTAAATTAGATAAAATAGCTTGTTTTAAATATTAAAAAAAAATCAACTGGTCATTATGGAAAAGGAAAAAGTTAATTGAAATTATCGACCAAAAATAATTTAAATGTTTTTTAACTTCTTCCATAGTTAATTATTTAATAATTTTCACTTTCAATCCATAAACAATTAAAATTTAATTTAATTTTTGTTTTTGTTTACTAAAAATACAAGCATATTTTTTTAGTCATATGTTTTTTTCATCTTACAAATTCTTACTGGCAAAAATGTATTCAGTAAAAACTTGTATGTTCTTTGGCATCAAACTGTCACTTTACTCTCTCTTTTTACCAGTTTTTACTGCGTATTTGTCTAAACGAACACCTTCCAGTAAAAACTTGTACAAATTTTTGTGTTATCGAACAAACTTAATGTTATATTTTTTAATTATTAAATTTTGGCACTTTATTTATATTATTAGGCCTGTTTTTTAAGCACCGGATTTATTTTTGGATTTATTTTGTTTCATTTAAAGTTGTATATATATCATCTTTCAACATAAAATATATTCGGGCTAGAGATCAGTTTGTTTCGCAAAAAAAGTCCATGCCTTGTGTTTTAACATGAAAATTTTTTTATTTTTATTTAAATCTAACTCCAATTAAATTTTATAAAAATTTAAAAAAGTGTTCTAAACATATAAACACAGAAACTAAATTAAGCTAAACCCGTAATGAATTTATAAAAAAATAAATGCGGTTTGGATTAAGTTTTATTCAATTCTAGGATTTGCATTTTTGCAAAATTGTATTTCACATCATATTAGCATATAAAAGCTAGCTATCGATCAAAAAACAATGTTTTTGCTTTCAATTTTTAACGAAATAATATAAATTTAATAATCGAGCCGGCGATTTTATGAGAATGATAGAATCGTGGACGGTATTTCAGCGATATTGACAGCCATCCCTGCTTGCGTATATTCTTGTGTATAAGCATTGAATGTACGTATGTATGTATGTATGTATGATGAAATAAATAGTATAATTTAAAATTTGCTTCAAAATTTTTAGAGGTCTTCCCACATTTTCACTCATAACTTTTGAACGCGTTAACCGATTTTGATCATTTTCACTAGAAAACTGCTCATGATATCAACAAACAATTTGACTGAAAATTAGCAGTACCTCTTCTGTATTGTCGGAGTATTTTGTGTTTCCACAGACAGACGGACGGACAGACGGACAGACGGACATGGCTATATCGACTTCTCTATTCATGCTGATCAAGAATATATATAGTTTATGGGGTCCCAGAATTTTTTTAAAAGAATTACAAACATTTGACAAAGTGAATATACCCTCCTGCACTATGGGATGGAGGGTATAAAAACGTGCATAACTTTTAAATCCAGCTTCAACAGAGTGCTGATAGAATAATGTACACACAAAAAAATATTTCTTAAATTGCGCCAAGTAAACATTTTGTTGAATGAAAAAAACATAATCAATTACATTGAAATTGAAAATAACATAAAAATAATCTCGATGTATATAAAAACAAAAAACTAATATAACTGTAAAAAATATTACTTGAGCCAGAGTACACACTAAAAATTTTTTATATAAATAGAACATTTTTGGTCTTCAAAATTTAGTAACGTCATGATGCTTGTTAGGAAAAGACCTAACCACGTGGTTGATTACTAAGAAGACAAGAATGGAGCAACATTGATTATTAATAGGTTTTTTGTTAAAGTTCTGCCTATTATATAGGCTCTAGCTTTTCTAAAACTTCGGGTTCTGATGAGATCTTTAGCCAGATCGAAATACTAGTATCAACCTAGCTAATATGTTTGATTTGCTTTATTTTTGTAAATATACGGAGGTTGAAAGCTCGTTATAAATTGAAAATAACATAAAAATAATCTCGATGTATATAAAAACAAAAAACTAATATAACTGTAAAAAATATTACTTGAAAAAATATTACTTACAGAGTACACACTAAAAATTTTTTATATAAATAGAACATTTTTGGTCTTCAAAATTTAGTAACGTCATGATGCTTGTTAGGAAAAGACCTAACCACGTGGTTGATTACTAAGAAGACAAGAATGGAGCAACATTGATTATTAATAGGTTTTTTGTTAAAGTTCTGCCTATTATATAGGCTCTAGCTTTTCTAAAACTTCGGGTTCTGATGAGATCTTTAGCCAGATCGAAATACTAGTATCAACCTAGCTAATATGTTTGATTTGCTTTATTTTTGTAAATATACGGAGGTTGAAAGCTCGTTATAAATTGAAAATAACATAAAAATAATCTCGATGTATATAAAAACAAAAAACTAATATAACTGTAAAAAATATTACTTGAAAAAATATTACTTACAGAGTACACACTAAAAATTTTTTATATAAATAGAACATTTTTGGTCTTCAAAATTTAGTAACGTCATGATGCTTGTTAGGAAAAGACCTAACCACGTGGTTGATTACTAAGAAGACAAGAATGGAGCAACATTGATTATTAATAGGTTTTTTGTTAAAGTTCTGCCTATTATATAGGCTCTAGCTTTTCTAAAACTTCGGGTTCTGATGAGATCTTTAGCCAGATCGAAATACTAGTATCAACCTAGCTAATATGTTTGATTTGCTTTATTTTTGTAAATATACGGAGGTTGAAAGCTCGTTATAAATTGAAAAAAAAAAAAAAAAAAATTACTTTTTTAATTGACTCAATTAAAAAGTAATCAATATTTTAAATAATATTGATTACTTTAAATAAACAAAAATATTGATTACTTTTTAATTGAATCAATTAAAAAAGTAATTGATTATTTTTTTTTATTCAACAAAATGTGTACTTGGCGCAATTTTTTTTTTCTGTGTAGGAATATTCTATGATAATTTATAAAGCCATAGCTGGACTTCAAAAAAAGTTAAAATTTGAGTGTGTTTCAGATTGTTATCCATTAATTTGCAATAAACTTATTAAAATAAGCGTTTTTTTATTAATAATTTAACTCGAAATTTTAAAAATTATTGAACCTCTCCAAGTATAAAATTATCAGATCTGCCCAGATTAGATCAGATCTAAATAAATCTCAAATTTGTACCAATTTTTGAGATCTAATTAGATCTTATCTGGTAAAACAGATCTAACTAGATTTGGACAGATTAGATCTTCTTACACGGGTAGCTTAAACAAAATTTTAGTGTCCGACCGAGTATTCGTCTTCGGAGTTCGGCCAAAAAGTGAAGTTCGGCCAAAAAGTGAAGTTCGGCCAAATTTGACCGAACAACCGAACTTTTTATGATTATTTAAATAAATAAAAACTGTGGTTATATTTAACGATATTTAAATATCAATGTGTGTGAAAAAATTTAAAAAAGCCAAAAAGAGTTTAAAAATAAATTTCCAGTAATATACCTACAAGACTTATAAGCATATAATCAAATTTAAAGCGATATAATTTAAATAAACGTATACTTTTATATTTTGCAATTAATTTCGAGTGGTAAGTAATCCTAAAAAGAGAATAACAGATTCATCAATTTGGGATAGACATGGTGCAGTACCAGACTTAGAAGTAGCAGAACCAAACGAAAATTTTATTGAAAAAGAAATTAAAATGTTTATTACGGAGCCTTTACGTCCCGAAATATAAATATATTTGAGTATTGGAATTCAAGTCCATTTACAAATATAAAAGCTGTAGCAATAAAATATTTATCAGCCCCACCAACTTGTGTAGCTAGCGAACAGCTTTTTAGCGCTGCCGGACAGCTGTATTCTGATAGACGAAGCAAGTCACATGGTGTGATTGCGGAAAAAAATGCTTTTCTGTCATTACAATATCAAATTTTTAATTTTAAATATTAAAGTTTAAGTTTTTTTTTTCTATATCAACTTAAAAATCGATCAACTATTTTTCTTTGACTATAAAATATAGTACAAATATTTTATTCTTTTTTTGTACTTTAAAAAGTACAACTATTTTCCAAACATGATTTTTTAAAAAAATATACCTATAAATTTTTATTTTTGTTTATGTTTAATAACTTTTTCGTTTAAATTTATTGATCTAAAAAAAAATTTATATTGTTTTTTTGTTAAAACAAAAAGTTCGGCTTCGGCCGAACATTGATATTATGGCCGAAGTTCGGCTTCGGCCGAAAAAAATGAGTTCGGTCGGACACTACAAAATTTTATCTTTCATATTTATTGCAGTGCGATGGTCATGCTGCGCCAAGAACATGCATCATGCAGTTATTTCTTCAAAAATGTTTTTAGTTTCCATGGTGAAGATTTTCTCTATTAAAGATTGATCGTGATGCAGCTGTACCTGCGACATTAGCCGCTAAATGTCTGTGTACATTGGTTTTATGGCACTCTTGCAACATCACAAAAATTTCCTTTAGTTTAGAATTTTTCAATGATTTACGAGTCAATCATAAAGGCAAAAAAGGCTTTTTTCTCTCGTTTGTTAATGTTGTAAATAAGATAGCATGGCCTTGATAAATTGCACCAAATTTGAAGTCAAAAATTTGTGGATCGAATTTAAAAAAACAGCGCATTATTGTTTAGGTTTATTGAGGTTGTTTTTGTTTATTCAGTTGTTCAAGAATAGAGAATATTTTTGCGTTTGTGTGTGCCTTAGTGAGTATTTGTATCGACAGGTAACGGTTTCCTCTTTGCACGAATTAAAAGCGGAAGTTGGTGTTTGTGGTGTAATGTCATGTTTTTTGTATGTGTGCATGGTTTGTTCTATCGATGATACGAGTATATATCAATAGTACTGTTAAATTTTCATACGTAGGACAATTTGGGGTAAAGTATATATACAGTGCAGTTCGCAAACTTATACGGTGATAGATATGTTGAACGGGGCAAACAGAAAACAAAGAGTACCGATTTGAAAACGAGCAAATAATTTTATTACGGCTCAGTCTCATATTTTGAGGGTTTTAACAGGGTCAAATTGTTCGGGTGAGAAAAAGAAGCGAATGGCGTATAGCAAAAAAGAAGTCTAAGCTAAATTTTATAAAATTAAAACATAGCCAATGCCGAGAGACATAAAGTTTCAGTGTTTTATTAATGGTTTGATTTAAAATATTCCGAAAAGTAATAAAAAATTTGAATTTTCATGTCATTCGGCTGGAGCTAGGTTTATATTTCAGACCAATAGTTTCTTGGGGAAGTTTTCGAAGAAATCTTCGTAGATTATGTTTTTGCTATACGCCTTTTGACAATTGACCCACCCAACTATTCATATTTCTGGTTCAAAGCAATGTTAGAAACACTAGGGGTATATGACAAACCTATCTTATGGTATATATACTTTACTTACACTATCCTGTTTATTTGGGTATAGCTAAGCTAAAAAATTGTGGAATAATTATGGTTTGTCGATAAAAAAAGTTGTGCCGGAATTAAAGTTGAAGACGATTCCAAAAATATTTTTTTGTTTTTTGCCCTTGATACCGCCCTTTCTGTTTTTGGTTTCCTGCTTCGCCATTTATAGTCCAATCGTAACATGTGACATCATTCTTTTTAGTTTGACAACAGCTTCATTTTTTACTTTGGTCATTTCTGACTCCGACGTCGAATTCTTATAGTGACTTCAAATATATGGGTTTCTACCCCAAAATTAGATAAATTTAATTATATTTTATATATGTTGGTTAGGATATCCCTTAAAAACGATTTGAGGGTTTTCGTTCATTATTTTATTTTTTTAAAAAAGAGAGGCAACACTCAGGAAATACTTCCTATATTTAGCGTGTTACTTTCTTTGGAAAGGGATAGTATAGAGATGAAAGTTGGATAAAGATGAGGGGCTTCAGACATGGCAACACTGTAATTGCGCGAGATGATAAGACTTAGAACAGTTGTTGCTCGCCACCTGATGGAGAGTTGGCGAACTTATTGAAGCTTTTTGGTTCATAGCCCTGATTCATTATTTTACTTCGGTGGGGTTAATTGCTATGGGAACACCGAAGGTGGACATTGCGATACGTATGAGGGATAGAAGAAACTCATACATATTATTTTGATGTTGCCGGCACCGGGGATCGAACCCGGGACCTTCTGTGTAAAAGTCCAACGCGCTAACCACTACACCACAACGCCCACTTTTTGAAAACTTTAAAACGAGCCGAATTTATGTCGAAAATTTTGGAAAAAAGTGTATTTGTATTAAAAATTCCGAAAATCAAAAATTTTTAAAATATTGAATTTTGTGATATCAACACATTTATATAAAAGTATTCGGGACTTCAGGGTTTTAACTATATTGTGTAATTATTAATTTGTAGCCAACATAAAGGAAATTATTTTATTCCCTTGTTCATATTTTCTCGAAATATGTATACGCTTTAGAGGGAAAAACAAATAAACATATACACTCAAAAAAAGTTTGTAAAGTCAGCAACAGGAGGGTGCGTGCAAAAAATTTGTTAACGTCAGCAAAATCTTAGATGCAGACAAAATTAGTAGATGCAGACAAAGTTTTGCTAACACTAAGTTGATTAAAAATTTAAAAATCCTTGCTAAAATTTAATAAAATTATTGCTGAATATTAGTACACTAAAAAAAAAATTGTAGACAAATTATACTTTAGTTAATTTATTTGTTGAAAACCGTAAAAAATTGTTTGTGAATCTTTTAAAAATAATACGTTACAAAATATAAATATGTTCATACTCCCACATTATATATATTTATTATCGTATTCCATCAGGAACATAGCATTAAGCTGTCTGTCCTTTGCAATTATTCTTAGTTCATTAAAAGTTTTTCTGTCTCCAGGTAATCTTCGGTCTTCCATGAATGCGTGTGCCTTGATGCAAGAGCGGTTTGGGGCAAAGCCGGCTTGTGCTTTTCTCAGGCGTTCATCGAGTGGTTCAAGTAAACGATTGAGTATGACTTTGTTAAATATTTTATAAACGGCGGGGGTTAATGCGATAACTCTTCAATTATTGCACGATTTCAGGTCTCATTGTCTGTTACCCAGTTTTGTCTGAATAGAGGCTGGAATATTTCAGCGGTGATATTCGGCTAACATTTATAAAATGCAGTATGTAAATTATCGATGCCTGCGGCTTTTCCATTTTTAAGTTGTGAGATGGCATTTATTTCGTTGAGTGTGGAGGGATCTGTGCAGACGAAATTTTTTGATCAATATTTTTTTACTTAAAAATATTTGTTTTGCACATGCCAAGAATATTTGGTCTGTATTCGGTACTCTACATAATGAGCATGCTTCTTCATTTTGTCAAGCTTCTGCACAGATTAAATTTAAGTAGACGGAAAATAATGAACATTTTCAGTAAACTTATGAAACATTTCTTCACAACGTGAACTAAAACTTTCTTATAATTAATGAAAAGCTTCATGATTTTTATAAAACAATTTTCTTCATTGATTGGATGAAGCTTTTAATAAATAAAATTCAATTATATAAGTAGGGCAACCAAAAATAAGCTATAGCTTGTTTTTATTTGAAAGGATAGAACTATTTAGACAAGTTCTGATCATGAAGTTATGAAAATGTTAAGCCGTATTTTTTAGAGCTTTTTCAAGCTTATTTTTTGATATTTGCTTATTTTAGCTTATTATGTAAATATAAGTTACTTTTTCACATTGTTTTTTTTTTTTAAGTAAGCTTATTTTAGCATTAATCTCTTAAAAATATAAATTTTTGGCTGGTTTTAGCAATCGGTATTTTGAAGTTTTTTTTGTTTATTGAAATTTTCCGATTTTTTATTTTGATTATGTATTTTTTTGTGTAACCCTTGAAAACTTATACAAATATGTGCCCCCTAGGGTTACAACCTTTTTTTTCTAAATTTTTACCTATCAGCACGTAATAGGCAATAATGTATTAATAATATAAATCGCATTTTCTGGTCATTTTGAAACAAAGTTGTACTAGTTGACCAATAATATTGTACACCATATTTTAATTAACTTTTTTCGTGTTGTGTTAGTTATTTTGAAAATTTTGATGTCTATTTCGCAAAACAACGCTTTAATATGTTATATCAAAATCCGCGAAACACGTCAAATTTAAAAACGTTTGTTTGGACATGCATCGTTATTGTCTAATTACGTTTAAATTATAGCTAAATATTAATTTTTAGTTTAATTAAACAAAAAGCGGATTACGTGTTACTTTATATTTTTACGGACTAATTAATATACGGCTAGGGTAGCTAAAATTTGAAAATTGCAAAAAAAAAGTCAAAAGTTATAACCCTCGTGCACACAGAAACTATCGACTTCTAATAACACGATTAAAATGAATATGATGCTTTATATAATCATACGAAATTTAATATAAGTCTTAATACAGTTTTATCCGAGAAATGTGCCCATTTTTAATTATATAAGTTTGCATTAGTTTAGTTTTACTTGATAATATCAGATTAAATTACATCCGAAAAATGGCGCGATACAATTTAATCTGATTGTATATATCGGTATAAATTTATATCTGAACGGATACTAATATATACAAAATAAGCTATTGTTGTATCCGGTTTGTGATTTTAAAACTCCATTGAAATCCGAAATATTTGCAGAAATAATTACAGCCAAATACGCCATTAATCCTCTTAGACTTTAGCCACTTGCAAAAAGTTTACGACTTTATAATTTGTGGCAAATTACTTTCCATTTGGACATTTTATTTTATTAAAAAAAATCTCTTGAAATTACCAAAAAAAAAAAGAAGTTATTTGAGAAGAAAAATTTGAAAATGAAGATATAATGAAAATGAAGACTTTATGGAATTTAGTAATTTACACCAATGAATAACAAACACGGAAAAACTTAATTTAGCTTTTTACCTCGAAAAAATCTAAAAGTAAATTAAAACCTTCTTTTTAAAATGACTTTATTGGAAAGATAATCTTCTGGCATTATAATTTAAATATGACTTCTGGCATATGACCGCCACGACTGGCTCGGACGTAGTGTAATCTGGAGGTCCAATTTTAGATGACTTTTTCCAACATTTGTGGCCGTATATTGGCAATATAAATCAATTGTGGGTCGAGCTGTGTGACATGTTGCGCCGTATTGTTGATAACACATGATGTGCAGGAGCACATCATGGTTGTCCAATTGATGAACAAAAAAGACAGTAATCATGGCTCTATAGCGGTCACCATTAACTGTAACGTTCTGACCAGCATCGTTTTTAAAGAAGTACGGACCAATGATTCGACCAGCCCATAAAGGACACCAAACAATCAGTTTTTCTGGATGTAATGGGGTCTCAACATATACTTGAGGATTATCATCACTCCAAATACGGCAGTTTTGTTTATTGACGTATCCATTTAACCAACAGTGAGCTTCATCGCTAAACAAAATTCGCTTATGAAAATCGGGATCAACGTCAATCTTGGTTTGGGCCCATTCACCGAATCTACGCCTTGCTAGGTGATCGTGTGGCTGATTGGGGTCTTCCTCTACGCTACGCTCTACAGATGCAATGACTTCTTCTGTACGCATTGTACGACGTCTCTGTGGATGCATATTATCATTTAGAGTAAACGTGGTGCGAAAACGTTCCATAGTTAATCGAATAAATTGCTCTGATGAACGATTATGTTGAGCGTAAAATGGACGTAGTGCGCGATACGTATTTCGAACACAACCATGATCACTATATTCATGTTGAAATGCCAAACCAAACTAAACATAAATCACTTGACAGCTGAAAAAATGGCCGCCAGATAAAAAAGTGTTGTCAACTTAAAGTTCTATACCTGTATAAAAAAACACCCTTTACTATTGTATTGATGTAAAATAAAAAGATTGCATTGTAAATAAAGTATCAAAAGATATAATCTTTAACTTCGAACTCATATATTAGTTCTCATTTAGTGGGATAAATGAATGTTTGATGTTTTGCATGGGATTGTCACTTCTTTTCATAATAATTGTCACTTCTTTTCATAATAAAAATAAATTTGAAAACAAAAACGCTATAGATTATTTGTTAGACAATATCCTAATAACGAAATATAGAGTATGGCCTCGAACTTGAATAATTTTCATTTTCATTGCTCAATTAAAGGTAGAAAAAACATAATTTTCATTTTTTATAAAAATTATATCAAACTTATGAAAATGTTTATATTAAATTTATCAATAACATTGTTACTTAATAACGAATTGTATTAAGTTTTTAAATTTGTTAAATCATTTCGTGGGATGGGTGGCAAGGGGGGCTCTAGCCCCCTTGCAACATGCCTGCCTACTAGTACTTAATAAGAGTATAACTTATGAACTAAATATAAGTTAATTTTGCATTAAAATTTAAGAAAAATTAACTTGATTTTACTATATTTTTACTAGATTGAAGCAAAATGTATCCACAATTTTAGTCAAAAATATACTAAATTTTAGTAGAGTTTCATAAAATTATTTACTAAATATTAGTACAAATTGACATAATTGAAGTAAATTTGATTTTTGTTAAGTTAAATTTTGGTTTGAGTTAAATTTTCTGTGGAGTCAAATCATTCCCGAATTTCTCAAAATTTAGTTCAAATTTCTTAATATTTGGTAAACTATTTTTTGAGTGTAATAACTTATCAATATTTAACTCTGGTTACTTAACCTTAGTATAAAGTGTCAAAATATATAACAAAAAGAAAACCAAAAATACATAACACAAAAAAAATAATTAAAACGGTTTTTTTCAAGATTCGCGGACGCTAAATGCTATAAAATCAGTGTGTCTTTTTGCATACTACCAGAGGCGATTTAAATAAATCCGTTTGGTAAGTTCACGTATGAATGTAAATATTTTTTAATTTATAATTTGTTGGTATATTGTCCTAAGTCAGCCAAGCGCGGAAAGATTTTCGACAAAAACTAAAAATATGAAAATTTTGTGAAAGTGTTCTAAATTAATTAATGTTGTTTGTGCATCGTAATGTGTAGAAAAATAATTGCTGTGCAGGATTCTTTATTTTTTGTAATTTTGAATAAAAAATGAGGGTTGTTAATATGAAACATTGATGGGTGTTTAGTAAGTTTCGAGAATCCTCTCGTGCTTTTAAAATATTTAAAAGATGTTTGGTGCATATGGGCAACTTCAAAAATTTACGGCACCTAGACATTTTTTTTTAAGTTTTTTTTTTTTGTCTGACATCAATGTCGATTTGCGTGTGTATAAACCGATAGTTTTTCATTTTTATTAAACGGCGCAAATTTTACGGCGGTTTAAAGTTAAAAATTAAAAAACAATATTAAAATTACAGTTTTTGTTAAAATTGAAAAAGGATAACGCTTGTCTATAATACCGCTTAAGGGCTTTCTTAGCACACTAAAATATTTGGATAAGCTTCAATACTTTTTAAAAAAAACTGAAAAAAAAATAAAAAAAATTTTTTTTTGATCGTGTATAAAATATAAAAATTTATTTAAAATTGTTAAACATTTTACAAAATTACGGCTAGCATACGACATAATTTGGAATATTTTGGGAAAAAACTATTTGCCTATCGCTAATGGTTTAAGAGATATGACCATTTAAACTTTACCACTCATGATTTTTTTACTGTTTCAATTGTTTTGTTGAAATTTGTTAAGGTGGTTTTTTTTTTTTGCAAATATTAATATTGGACCGATTATAAAATACTTTTGGGATTCTGGGTTACTTATTAACCCGAATTCAAAAATAATTCTTTTAAATTTTCAAAATCAAATATTTCATACAAGGATGCTTTTTGAGGTTAGAAACATTTTGTTTCCTCCATAAAATTTTAAATCCCTAAAATTTTTTGGTGCGTTTTTGATTTTAGTATCAAGTTCAGTAAAGTCTTCCATTCGATGTACGTTTGAGCGGAATTGACACAGCGCTTTAGTTGTCACAAAGCGAAATGTGTTTGGAAAAAACTGCAGGATTGAAAAAAAATTATTTTTTTTGCACTTTCCCAGTTTAGTCCGTCACGAAGAATCTATTTAGATACCTAAACATGTTCCCATGCCAAATTATGATATAAAAAAAAAGCTTTAAAAAAAATTGTTTTTTTGCAAAAATTTTCAAATGTTCATAAAATTTTTGCGTTTAAAAATTTTAAAGTGCGTTTTAGCCTCGGAAGTTACTCACATAACGCAATACACTAGCCAACTAAAAAGACAATTCAGATTGTCAGACGCAAAAAAGATACATTTTCAAAAAATTTACGCTAATTTCTTTTAAGTTTGTGATGTCCGTGATACGTTATTGGTGCGCTGACACCAACTTGATATACATCTAACTTTATAAAACTACGCCGTTTTTATAATTCTGCGCTTAAAACTCATTTTTATTAAACGGCGCAAAAACCCTATTTAAAATTTTCAAAAAGTTCAAAATTCGGAAAATTTTGGTTTCACTTGTAAACCACCATTGCAACTTTTCACCCAGCAGCGATATCAAAAATTTTTCTTTTGTGGATATATCATGCAAGTCTAGTGACTATATTTTGTATTGGTTTGGATCTGAAAGCTAAAAATTATTACAGAGAAACGGAATGAATGAAAAAACTCTTGCAAGTTTCAAGTCGTTTTTTAATTTTTCGAAATTTAGGTGACCACCAATTCTTAAGCTGAAGACTTTTCAATGTAAAACTTTGCACGTCATATCCTTCAAGTATAGTCATTCAAACCCTGTACAACGTTTTGTTCAATTCATAAAATTTAACGAAATAAGAGCCATAGCATGTCGGTTTCAGCAGGTGCTCAAAAAATTTGAAATAGCCCATATACAGTTGACATGTTTTAATAATTTTAAAGTGTTTTATGTCATTTGTACCGAAATTATACTAATATAAAACGAGCATTAAGCCTAAATATTTCGGCAAAGCTGATTTTATTGGCGTACCCCGTTTTCCACGTATGGGCCAGGTTGCATTAAAGTTTTGCCTAGTTTAGCGCAGTTTTTAATGCATACAATTTTTAAGTAATATTTCATATTAGTTTTTCCAGCAACATTCGGGTACAATAATTGGTTAATAAATGTGCACCATTCACAAGTAAATCAGCGTTTTTTCAGTTTTTACTATTTTTGTATAATTTATCACAACATTTCGATCAAAGCATTTTCGTGCATAAACAAAAATCTGAACAATTATTTCGTGTGAATAAGAAAATAAGCGCAGTTCATGGGAAAAACGCGTAACATGCCAAAATTTTATTTCTCTCAAATTCAGTCAAAAAAGTTAACATTTGCAAAATTTATTTTCACAATATATTCTGTTCACCAACTATTTAAAAATTTTATTTTAAAAATTACCACACATTTGGCTCATTTCGAGATCATATAATTACAAATTATATCCTATTGCCCTAACCGAGCAATAACTTCTATGACTTTTGGCTCGTTGCCGCGAAAAAGTGAATCTGCTGGGAATCGCACCCACGACCACTGCACTGACAAGCTAGCACGCTACCATTAACCTACACAAACATTTTTACGCGATATTTAATACTAAAACACATTTGGGTTTCGGTGTAAAGTAGAAACATCTATATGTGCTTTATCAAAGCTTTTCTTTAATATTTTGTTCAATCATCGCGACAAAATTAAATTATTAAAATATCTTATGTATGGTGTATTATTCTTCAACAGCATTGGTTAAGATTATAAAACATATGTATGTACATTTTTGAAAGCGCAAAAGAATTATAGAATCCTTTTAGGTATTAACAGATCTGGCACTAGATATGATCCAATATGACCATATCTGCTTATATCTGTGCACGAAAATTATCCTATATACCAGATTCGCTCAGATATGATCAGATCTGGTTCTACATCAAAAAAATAAGTCAGTAGAAAATTTAGTCAAACGTCTTGTAAATCAAGTATACTATTTTTCAGTAAATTGTTTGCTGAAATTATATTTTCAGCTAAAATTTTAGTTATACTCATTCAGCACTTAACTCTTTTGAACTAATGTTTTAATAATATTTCACTAATATTTTACTAATTTATTATGCTAAAAAATTAAGCTGATAAGCACATTAATAGTGTGGACAACAAGCAAATTTAAAAATATACACAAAATGAAGTAGATGCCGCGACATGTCAAGATGTTGTACAGAAGAGGAAAATGATATTAAAAAGTTCAACTCATATAGATTGTTGTATCTGTTTTTCATATATAAAACAAAATTGCGGATTTTTTTTTTTTTTTTTTTTTTTTTTTATTTTAGTTAATGTACTTATAATTAATATAATTACATTACTCCCATTGGAGCTTCTAGCAACAAAATTGCGGATTAAACCAACTTAAATTTTGTGTTGTCAACAGCTTTGTGAAAGTAATTGTCTATTAATTAAATTAAAGACAAAATAAATCATTTAAATTTAATAAAGATTAAATGTGTTTTTGTAAACTAAATGTTTAAAACGATTACTAATGTAGTGTGGTCAAATTAGGGTTTCCAGACGTACTGTTTTTCGCAGTACATGTTCTGTTTTTTTAAAAAAGTACTGTTTTATGCATATCACCTAAAACAGTACCCAAAAGAACTGTTTTTTTGGTTGTGTACAGATTTTTGTACTTTTTTTTTGTTTATTTATTTTCAAAATGTGTATTGAAAAAAATTAATATTTTTAAAAAATTAAATTTTAGCACGATTTTTTTGTGGAAAGCTACATCCGAATTTTGGAGAACTGAATTCAGAGATAAGAAGTTTAGAAATACCTTTAAAAACATAATTTCGTTTTCAAATCTGATTCGATTTTCAACGAATGGATTTGCAAAATTAATTTTTATTAAAAAGAGTTAATTTGAATTTTCTTGATTCTTTAACAAATAATTACAACCAAAAATGGTTCTTTTGAATTATTCTTCGCGAATTATATCATAAAACGAGTTATTAAATTACCCTAAATCATTATATCACTCTATTTAAAGAGATTGGTTGGCAAATAAGTTAATGCAAATGTATGTTTTTTTTTTTGATTGTCTGAAACTGATATAGACAAAATATGTATCTAGTGGATTCATTTTTATATATTGATTTGGAAAAAAGATATTTTTTGTTTTAAAAATCTTGCTGTACCGAAGAAAAGCGTTATACCTCATTTATACTCGTACTACTACCGAAAACTAGTAGTTTTTCAAAACTACTTGTGTTTAGTTGTCAAATTCCGTGATTAAGACCCAATTATCCATAAATTTCAAAAGCTCTCAGATTTGTGTGTAATGTGCCAAATTTATTAGAAAATATGTATTGCAATTTTTGTTTTTAGTTAGTACGGATTTTTAAGATGTCCGTTTTTTTTTTTGTGAATTCAAGAATTTTGTGAAGTAATAGTACTCAAATTGCACTTATAGAAAAGTATTTAAAAGCAACTTTAAATTGTCTAAAGAGGCTAATAAACTTTTAACAAAGGGTGTTTTCTATAGAGGTATATAACTTTAAAATGGAATAAAACAATCGTTTCGGGCTTATCGGCGTAGACTAGGGACTTCTCATATCCCACAGAAAATAGTCCAGCGGCGTTAAATCGCACGATCCTTAAGGCCAATTCACGGGTCCGATAGGTTAAACTATGCGGTTATCAAACGTTTCCTTCAATAAGTCAATTGTGGCACGAGATATGTGACATGTTGCGCCGTCTTGTTGAAACCACAGCTCCTGCACATCATGGTTGTTTAATTGATGAACGAAAAAGTCAGTAATCATGGCTCTATAGCAGTCACCATTGACTGTAACGTTCTGACCAGCATCGTTTTTAAAGAAGTACGGACCATTGATTCCACCAGCCCATAAAGCACACCAGTCAGTTTTTCTGGATGTAACGTCTCTACATTCACTTGATAATTATCATCACTCCAAAATACGGCAGTTTTGTTTATTGGCGTATCCATTTAACCAAAAGTGAGCTTCATCCACGAGTTAGATTTTGTAAACTCGCAAACCAAGATCTTTCCACAAAATGTGGATGGACACATATCCAATTCATGTGCACGATGGCGGATAGACTGATTGGGTCTTCCTCTACGCTATGCTCTACAGCAGCAATGAATTCTTCTGTACGACGTCTCTGTGGATGCATATTATCATTTAGAGTAAAAGTGGTGCGAAAACGTTCCATAGTTAATCGAATTTATTGCTCTGATGGACGATTATGTTGACCGTAATATAGACGTAGTGCTCAATACGTATTTCGAACAGAACCATGACTTTCAAAATAAATTTGCACAATTTGGAATCGCTGTTCAGGCGTCAGTCCTTTCAGGTTGAAATGCCAAACCAAACTAAACACAAATCACTTTACAGCTGACAAAATGGCCGCCAGTTAAAAAAGTGTTGCCAACTTAAAGTTATATACCTGTATAAAATAAAATAATATTGAATATTGCATTACACTCGATGTACTGAATTTTTTAAAACTGGTAACCCTAAGTGAAATTAGTAATTTGAAATTTCAAACAAATTTACATACAGGTAGACAGACCAAAGCGAAAGACAGCGACACATGTCCTAGGTAATTTTTTATGTTTCCTTTTTCTTATTGCAAAAAAGGGTTGTATATGTCATATTTTGTTAATTTCGTTTCAAGAATTATCGCAGGTATTTTTCTTCCTTTAAAAAATGCCATCATTTCGACAACCAATTAATTAATTCATTAATTCATATTGTCAGATATTACATTAATTCATATCGTATGAACATTTTTATATATTTAACTTATTGTAAATTATTTCTAAAAGAATGAAAAAAATATTTAGGTTTTCAGCAAATAAATTAACTAAAGTATAATTTTTGTTAAAATTTGTTAAGGTTTTTTCTGTCTACTAATATTCAGCAAAAATTTTGTTTACTTTTAGCAAAGATTTTTTAGTTTTTAATAAACAAAGTGTCAGCAAAACTTTTACTGGATCTACTGATTTTGTTGCTAAAAATCAGCTAGCTGATTTTTAGCACAAGCTTTTGCTGACATTAGCAATTTTTTCGCAAGCACCATCGTGACTTAAATTTTGCTGACTCAGCAAAAAATTTTTGTTGACTTTACTAACTTTTATTTTGAGTTGAGATCTGAACAGATCTGGGCATAAAGCGTATCACAATTGCCATATCTTTACATATATGATCAGATCTGGCACCAGATGTGGTTAAATTTCATCTCATCTAATAAGATTCAATCATACACTGAACCAAAAACAGCGGTGAAATCAACTAAATCCCATGTTAAATTGAAGAATGTTTGAATGTTTTGTTTGTTGAGTGTTATTTTAACGAAATAAGTCAAATGTATTAACAGAAATTTTTTATTTTAACAAATTTATTTAATCAAATTGAATAATTATTTTGTTGTTTTAACAATGCGTTTTATTCCATTTAACAATGCTCTTTATTTAATCTGTTCATATTTTGTCGATTTATTAATTTATAATTTTGTATTCCATTTGATTTTATATTATTTATTTATTTTAATAATATACGTCTTTTTCATTATATTAAAATAATAGAAATTTTATAAAATATAAAAATAATAAAATTAAGACGTTGTACGTACCCAAACTCCAATTTTTACAAAACACATTAATTTATTTAATATTTAAATTAATAAATAATTACATGTTTCATATTTATATAAATAGTTTTCTTCACTATTACATATGATCACATTTATAAAAAGAAAAAGATAAAGTAATGACAATAATAAAAGCTTTAAATTTACATAAAACAGTATGAAATTACATAAATTTATTTAAAAATAATAAACACACACTTAACTATCCACTATAATTCCCTGAGTTTGACAATTCACAATTCTTTTGTAAAAAAAAACTCATTTAACTTAGATTTTTATTAATTGTTACAACTTTTTCAAACACGCTGACACGAGTAATTGATTATTGAATTTTTTTCTACAGCTATAAAACTTCATCAATTTAACATATTTTGATCAAATTAACTTTACTTCATTAATTTTTTATAAATTTTGCTGCAATTAACAAATGGATTTTTTTTTACAAAAATTCAAATCAATTTGAAAAAAATAATTGTTGTTTTAACAAAAAAATTTGTCAAAAGTTAACAAAAATTTGATATTGATTTCACTTACGAATTATAGTTCAGTGTATTTAGTTAGTTTTGATCATATCTAATCTTTTTTTACATGCAGATTTCAGAAAGGCAGATTTTTATTCGCGTAAAAATTAAAATTAAAAAAAAAACTTTAAAAAATATCAAAATATTTTATTTTATGATTTTTTTTATTACTAATATTTAGCAAATTTTTTTTGCTGATTTTAGCAGATTAATTAGTTAATTTAAATTAACTAAAATTTAGCTCAAATATAACTAAAAATTTGTATATTCGACAGATTTATTTTTGATATTCTTATCTTACTAATATTTAGTAAAAAATCTGTTAATTTTAGTAGTTTTTTCTGCAACGTCATTTTTAACTACTTTGTAATAGTTTTAGCAAACTTTTTTACTAATTTTTTTCTATCAGTTAATGGGCTCCTTAATGAGTTAAGATATTGTCTGAGTTTTAATTCTGTAATTTGCTTTAAGTTATGCGTAATCCAAAAATAATAATAATATAATAATATTTCTGTATAAACTTAATGAATGGTAACCGATTCGATGCGGGTATCGGTAATTGTAACGCTATTTTCTTTTATTTCGGTAAATGGTCTTTTCGTGTTTCGATATTTCAGTTATTTTGGTAACGGGTTTTAGCGTTGACGGCATTTTAGCGGTAACGGTATTTTAGTTGTTTCAGTAACGTTAGTTTAGAGATAACGGGTTTTCAGTTATTTCGGTAACGGTATTTAAAGGGTAACTATATTTTAGTTATTCAGGTTATGTCAATGCACACCGATATTTTTAGCCGCATTATGCCCGAACTCCAATGACTGACTAGTTTATGATCAAACTTTGGGAAAATATATCTATCTCCAGCGATCTGTTTTTCAAATCTTGTCAGATTATTTCGCTAACGGGTTTTTAAGGATAAAGCAATTTAAATTATTTCGATAACGTCATTTTAGCCATACATGTATTTTAGTTATTTCGGTAACGATATTTTAAGGATATTGATATTTTAGTTATATCGGTAATAGTATTTTACGGATAGCGGTATTTCAATTATTTAACATTGTGTTGACCATGTAAGGCTCTGAGATTATTAGGCTACAATAAATATATACATATGCATTGCTAAAAAGCCACATCTGTCTATTGACGATCACAACAAGTTTTGTTAAAATCCTCCTGCTGGTTTTCCTAAAATGGAAAAAGTAAAAATGGGACATATATCAACCACGCGTCGTCAAAGGGTTAATAACTATACAAAAACGTACACCGTTAATCGCTGCATGTCCGAAAACTATAGAATTGGTAGACATTTTAAATTTTTCATTAATGCCTTGTACTAATTTGAAATATCAGCTTTTATTAAAAGGATTCTCTATATTCGCTGTATAAAGCTAAAGAATCTTAAGAATATATTGTCAGCACCTGTTTGAAGATTAAACAACGACTAACAGAAGCATATCATTTAGTTTTAAAAGAAATTCAAATCTTCAAGTTCCTTATTCCTATTTTTCATTTGCTAGTGTGCTAGCGGATTTAATAAAGATTTGAAGATCCGGATAATCCTTTTTTTTGTACAGAATTGCTAAAGCGAAATCTTCAAACAGGTAGAATAACAAACACTTTTCTTATCCTTCGTTAGATCTTTTAAAAAAGAAATGGCATTGGTTCGCGGTATTTGGCGCGCTTTCCGTTTCGACGGATTGCAAATTGAAAATAAAAAAAATCTGCAACGACCGATTACAAATATAACTAAAGTAAAGTGTTCACTACAACATCTACCTCCCGTCTGTAAACAATGACAAACATAGATACTGCACATAATACCAGATAAACCAAACCTACACACAAATTTACCTGAATAAGAAATATGTAGTGGATGTTGATTTAAGTATGTATATACAATGCAGTACAGGGATGATAACGGTGGTACTATAGTACTTTTGTGCTACGTAAAAAGTACAAAGGTACTCGTATGACTCATTACATATTTAAAAATTTTAATTTATTTGAGTTTGTTGGGACCTTTATTAAATGATTATATCAAAACTTCTCGAGAATTTTATCCTCAATTCGATTTCTCAACACTGAATGGACATTAAATGAATGAATTCATTTGAAACCAATCATTGTGAATTTAATCATATGAATTAAATTAGTGTGATTGATTGCAGATGATTGCTTTCCAGTTGTAGAAATCGATTATCGTCAACTCGCAGAATTTAATCACTACAAATTTCAAAACTTAATCGCTTTCCAAATTAGTGATTGTCAATCCATTTTTTTTCTTATTGAATTCTTAGTAATTGAATTGAGTGATTGGTTAAATTGTTTAGTACTAATTGAATAAATTTGTGTGCTAGCAATCACAACGATTAAATTCTCATGTTTGAATTCGCAGTGATTCATTCTTATTGAATTATGTCCTTAACCCTAAAAGTTACATCTTATTTTGCATACACTAAGTCCTTTTTTCGTTAAATCGACGAAGTATATTTTCAAAGCGGTTCCAATCACTCCCAATACAGAAATACTTTAAAATTGAAATTTGATTGGAAAACTAATTTAATTTCAATCATTAAATTTGTTTGTTTTGATACCTAAAATATTTGAAAAGTCAATATCAATTTTTTTTTGCTTTTCGTTATAGAGTTTCCAAAAATAACAAAAACAGCAACTTAGGTTACATAATAATTTAAGTTTTTTATTATTTATTATTTTTATTTTATTGTCTTTTACACTTCAAACTTTAAAAATAACTTATTTTAGTTATTCGTTAGTGTTATTTAGGGCAAGTTGGCCAGATTTGACGACTTTTAAAAACCAAAACACATGTTTTGCTGAAAACACGTAAGTGGAAACATAGTATAATTGAAAAATTTCATTGTTTTCTTTAATATTCAATATTAAAAAATCATCTAGGCATATAAATGCAATTATTTTCAATGCAAACGCAATTTTTAAATACATTTTTAAGACTGTTTCCTCCTATAATTAGTTAAAGTTTTTCAAAATAAATTTTTCATAGTATGTACTAAATAAGATTTTGATGTGTTCGGCTTACAAATCGAAGGAGGAATATAACAAGTAATTATACTTGCATTATTATCAATTAGTAATTATTTAATAGTAAATATTTTAGAACACAATAATGTCTTTCAAGCGATTTTTAAATTATTATTATTTTTTTTTTTTTTAAGAGAAGCAACACTCAGGAAATTCCTCCTATTAATTAATGTGTTGCTTTCTCTGGAAAGGGTATAAGTGGAGAGATGAAAGGTGGTGAAAGATGAAGGGCTGCAAACATGGCAACACTGTAATTGCGCGAGATGATAAGTCTTAGAACAGTGGTTGCTCTCCACCTGATGTAGAGTTGACGAATTTATTGAAGCTTTTTGTTTCATATCCCTGATTCATTATTTTACTTCGGTGGGGTTAAGTGCTGTGGGAACACCGAAGGTGAGCGCAGCGATACATATGAGTGATAGAAAACTGATACATATTATTTTTCTAAATTAATGTTGTCGTCACCGGGAATCGAACCCGGGACCGTCTGTGTAACAGTCCAACGCGCTAACCATTACACTACAACGCCAACGTCAAAAAATGTCTGAAATATAGCAGTTTTTATATGGAAAAATGCAGGAAGCAATTTTTTTACAAATCATTAAAACAATTATGTGTTTTCCAAAAATGGAAACGCTTTTAAAATAGCACGGGGACTGCTAAATGCATCCAAAATGACATCTACTTAACAAACTATGGTTCTTCAAAGCTCACAATTTTTAGCATTTTTTAAAGTTTTTGATAAATGAAAAACGTGAAAAAAAATCGTGAGTTTTTAAAATTTCAAAGATATAGAAGCGGGATTGTCTAAAGTGCTCCATAAAGTCATCCTGTTCAGAATTTAAAAATAATCGCGTGACATAAGGTCAAACAATATCAATTTATTAATGCTGTTTCCTGGAATTAATGATATATAGATTTTGTGTTTAGTTTTTTATTTTTACAAATGAATAATTCAGCCAAATGCATAAAACTTTTGTTGATTTTTATAAATTGTTGATTTTATTAAATCATATAAGACTGTTATAAGAATGCACAAAATGATTATGCATTTATAATAAACTAATTTTTATATTGTACCATGGAGATCGAAAAGTGCTATTTTGAATGCTTATTGGTACTATTTTGAATTTAAATTTATCATCTCTGCTGTAGTATGTATGAATGGACTTAGAAAGGGGGTTTAAAATGTTGGTATTGACAAAAAATAAGCGCGTGCTAAACATACATATCAATTTAGAGATTTTAATACTATATAGAAGAGAGAGAGCACACACATGCTATTATTCAAAGAGAAAAACAAAGTGGCAGATGACAACACAACATACAACTCAAACAAAACTGGCACGAAGAAGTTTGTTTCGAACAAAACTAACACAACCAGATTTGTTTCGAACATGCTGCAAAACGTACAAGTTCTGTAGCGACATGTATTAGAAGCTTTACAACTTGTCGATGGCTGAATCAAACGCATGCATGATTAAAATAGCGCGCTTTCTCCCGTATCCTTTCGATGTGCTGTTTATAACATCTGACAACTACGGTTTGCGTTTGCGCAGTAGGGTCTCGCGCCAATATAGCGGCATTGTGATGGGTTACTACCACGATAGTAAGTAACAAGTTGTTGTCCCATTGATGTTTGTTGCTACATATATGCTTAAACTCTTCGAACAACTTGTGTTAGGATTTTCACTAACACATATTATACGTATGATTTGTTTACAAATGTGGAACCTTGTGCTCTTCGCCGCATTTATTATGGCCTGTAGCGCTTCGACCGACGGCATAGAAGCAGCGATGTTAGCGTAATCAAAATCATATCCTTTTGTTAATCCAAGGAGTGAACAACACGAGGACAATATTAACTAGTCTAGCGCTACTCTTCATTGTGAAACATTCGCGACAATTGTCTACGGAAAACACTTTGCATTTCCTTAAGCGATATTGTGAATAATTTGAAATAAAAAAACCTACATAATAAAAAAATTACGTCGTTTGTGTCAATATCGCTGTAATATCAATAAAAAAATTAACGAAATTTTAATTATGTATATTTTCTGAATTTTTCAAGACAAACTTCGAGTATTTATTTTTAATAAAAAAAAAAAAAACACTAAAATTAATAATAATAATTTTCATTAATAAAACTAATAATTTTGCGGACAACAGAGCAATTGAAATTTTATAGTTAATAAGGTGTGTATAAATTTGGCATCTAAATAAATACCGAATTGTTAAATACGATAAAAATTAATAGAATTAATAATTCGCGTTCTCTCAATGATCAGCATAAGAAATTTATTGATGGATCGATTTTTTTTCTTCACTTTTAGTGTGACAACTGTATAAATATCTAAGACACCAGCAATGGATATTTCTGCATACCAACACATGAACATACGTATGAGCACCCGGGGCAAGCGACCTCTTCGGAATTTGACACCAACGGACAAAGTACGTGCCATACAACGTATACACAATGGAGAGACAAAGGCCTCAGTTTCACGTGATATAGGCGTACCCGAATCCACGCTCAGAGGCTGGTGTAAAAATGAACAAAAATTACGATTTATGTGCCGCCAGTTAGGAGCCGGAGATCAGTTAGGTCCCTTGCCGGGCATGGAAAACCCTCCCGAGAAACGACCCCGCTTTGATAACCACATTCAGACACCGAAATTTCAGGCTACCTCCAGTTTTGATGAATTTGGATATAGTCGCTTGCCATTGAATGGCCTTAGTTTTCCGTCAAACGGCACTAATGCCATTTTGGAGAAAATCGCTTTTAATGAAATCATGAAGAAACATGTTTTGTCCTCGGAAAACTCCACTAAACAATCAATTGATAATATGTCCAATCAAATGGCATCCGGCTTAATGGGTAACAGCATTTCATTGGGCGGCGACTATTCGCAGCTTTCAATGATGCAGAATTTAAATTTATTGTCATTTTTAAGTCCCAATTTGGCGACAATGCCAAATCCAAATGCTAACACTAATGGCTCTATGGATGGTATTAAAAATGAAATACCGTTACGCCTAGCAGATGATGCCAGGGATAATACCAAAAACAACAACATGAATGGTATAAATAATACCGCATCACTGTCTGTTAAAAATTGGGCCAAAGATCCTGCAGAAAATGTTTCAATGAATATATCAGCATCATCAAACAATGCAACAACCACCACCGCCACTACTACCACGCACAGCAACACCAATAACAACATCAACAAACGCCCTGTTAACGATTCGAATAACAACAATATCAAGGATACGAATAGTCCATTTACAGTGGAAAACTCTTCAAATGTTTTAGGCTTTCCACCTCCATTGCCACTCGGACTCTTACAAATACCAAATATTAACAATACATCGGATTCGGAAAACGGCAACACTGCCCTATTAGAGTGGTGTAAGGTCTTCAATGCTAGTCTTAACTTTATGGCTCTAGTTGCAGCAGCTGCCGCTCTCCAACCAAATAGAGATTTGACCACCAACAATGCCCATAAAAAGGAGGACAACATTCTATACAAAGAACTTACAAAAACTGCCGCCGCCAGCTTTGACTCACCGACCAATCTTGGAACTTTTATAAAAAGCGACATCTCCAATGATAGTTATTTCGATAGCGAACCAGAAGACTTATCAGTGCGTTCCACTGCCACATCCAAATTATCCAGTCCGGCCAATAGTCGTTCACAAAGTCCCATAAAAAGTAGCGGCTCCTATTCACCCTTGCCCAGCGATGGCGAACAGTAAAGTGGTTAGATGTGTGCGTGTGTGATAAATTTAATATCCCCCTGTCCATTAATCCTGTAGATATTTTAATTCTTTTTTTCCAAATTGTTTCATTTCATTACTATGCAATTGTTTACAACAATAATAGATTTATAAACTATATCCTTTTTATATTGCAATACATACATGCAAACATACCCCCCAATACACATACAATAACATTGATATCATTCATACATTTATGTACTAACTACTCTCCTCCTTACAACATTTAAATATCATATGACCATGTCAATACTTAGCATAATTTTTTTTGCGATATCCTCGCTATCCTAGTGTAAATTTTAGATTTTAAATAACTATTAATTAAATGAACTGCAATGTTGTATATTATTTGAATTTGCATCTCATTTTTGTTGATAAACTTTATCATAAGTCGAAACCGTTGTAAGTTTCAACAAACACATATCACGGTACATTTTTCGAATCTTTTAATACATTTTATAGATGTGAAATATTTTGTGTTTTAATAAACAAAAAAAAAAAATTGGTTGTTTTTTCTTTAATAAATAATAAAATAAAAAATGTTTAATGATTAATGATTAAAAAAAAAAAGAAAACTTAATGCGTTTTATTACATAGAGATATAAAGATTTTGTAACATGTGCAGAACTTTTTTTTTGAATCATTACTTAATTTCAAATCGAGTTGTTGAAAAAATCATAATCTGAAACCACATCTTGAAAGAAATTAAAACAATTATTCATAGAGAAACTTTTTTTAAAATCAGTGCAAAACGCACGGACCCATTTTACTCAACATAACCCTTTAGTTTTTGAGAATTGGAAAAATTTGCAATGAATAAACCCAATGAGCCAACAACTTTAAAAATGGATAAAATTAAAGGATAAGAGCTATATAGCTAAACCGCAGACTAAACAGATAGGATTCGAGATTTTAAAGTTTAGCAAGTTTAGTTGGTGATTCTTTTATATTTAAGGTTAAAATAAGACAATCCAACGTACTTATTCTCACACTTCATTACAGAAAAGTACAAAATTATTGTTTTAAAAACTTTTTGTTGTGACTCCGGGATAACTTTTAATATGGAGTCTAATATAATTACTCTGATTTGATTAGTTCCCATTTATAAAGACATGGAAATTAATCCGAAAAATTTATTTACACTCAGAGAAAAACTGGTGGAATATTGTCGAAGTGTCTGGTAATTATACAACTACATAAGTTTCAAGTTAGTTTTACAAATTTCTTGTAAAATATATTAATGTTTTTAGACATTTTTTACCTGGCTTGTATATATTTTACAAAAATTTGTAAATATTTTAGTAAAACTTTGTAAAACTTTGTAAAACTAACTTGAAATTTATGTAGTTGTATAATAACTAAGGACTTCGATAAAATTCCCCCAGTGTTTTTCTGTGAGTATCTTATATCAATTTAGATATAATTTTATCCGAGATTTGTCCATATCCGGGTACGCTTTTTGTGATTTAAAGTTATGCTAAAAAGTATTTAAGTTGATAATTAAAATTTCTACACCTTTTGGAACTGTAAGTCAGAAAATATCAATTAGAATTAAGAAAATATCAATTGAAATTCAGAAAATATCATTTGAAATTCCGAAAATACTAATTGAATTGAAATTGAGAATACGTCAATTAAAATTCAGAAAATGTCAATTGAAATTCAGAAAATATTAAATGAAATTGAACTGAAATGTATTTTAAATTTAAGTGATATTTTCCAAAATTAAATTGATATCTTCTGAATTTCAAATGATATTTTCTAAATTTCAAATAAATATTCTACATTTAAATTGATACTTTGTGAATTTAAAATAGAAATTCTGAATTTCAATTCATATTTTCTGCATTACTGTTGCAAAACATCATAGACATCATAATTTAAAAGGTACAAATTTTTTTTAAATGAAACCATGGATGGTGGTTCCATGAAATAACCCCCTAACGAAATAACTCCCGAAAAAGAAAATTAAATAAGTTCCCAAAAATTTGTATGGATAACAACAACAACGATAATTGGTGAGTTATTTCATTTCTCAAATATTAATTTTGGGGAGTTATTGAATTTTTATAAAATCAACATTCTTAAAACTTTTCAAAATTAAATAAATCCCCAAATACTATTTTTGGGGAGTAATTTCAGGTTTATAAAACCAATATTCTTAAAAATAATAAGCTAAAAAATGGCAGCATTTCTACTCGCATATAATATAACAAAAAATGTTTGTACAATAACGAATTAATATTTTTGGTGTTAATCTAATTTTGCGAATTTTTTATTACCAACGATTTATACTCAAACAATTCATAACTACCCAGCGAAAAAAGAGTGGAAAAAGATTTAGTAAAATCATCACATATACGGATTCAGATTTAGTGCAAACTGAGGGGAAACACGCATGATTTTAACATCACTTCACTTTATTAAAAAACTTCATAACAAAGCGAAATAATAGATTTTCGTTCAACTGAAAAGAAAGAAAACTATTGTTAAGTCGGATATTTTGTAATCATTGTTTTTCAAATTTAAAGGTCAAAAAACACAAACATCTAGATTAAAGAAAATAGTTGTTAAAAGACACAAACTCCCGGTTCCATTCGAGTATGTCAAATACCAAATTGTAACATTCGTGACATTTCTACTAATTAGCCTTGTATATGATGACATTATATGCTAAGTTTAGGAACTGATCTAAAAGACCAGCATTAGATCAGAAAAATCATCAAACAAATTTTCTGGCCTAATACATTAAAAGTTATAAGGTATATAATACTATACAGGCACGCAGCTATGGGGGGGGGGGGGTTCAAGGATGCTAGAGCCCCAAGATTCGATGTCTGCCTTAATATATAATAAATATAATAAATTTCACTGGAAAAATCGCCCGCAAATGAGCGGCTTTCATTGTTAGAGTTCGCCAAAAAAAAAAGCAATAAGAGATTTCGATGTTTTTGCCTTAAAATATAATCAAAAAATTGCTTGAGACAATGCAAACTAAAAACTAAATATGGTTACACAGAAAAAACTGAAATTGAATTTCAATTACAATATTTGTTGATTCAGTTATAAGTTTAATTGAATTCGGTCCTATTGAGGAAATTGTAGTAACAATTAAAATAATTTGTGACTATTTAATTAATATTATTTTAAAATCTGGTTTATTCATATATATTAAAAATTTAATTGAATATTTTTTTAAAAAAATTAATTAATTAATTAAAAAAAAAAAATCGCCAAAATTGTGGAAAAAATTGCTTAAATTAAAAACAAATCGCAAAAATTACAAAATTGGAAAAAACTGCCAAATGTGAAAAAAATTGCCAAAATTTAAAAAAACAATCCTCAAAATTGCAGAAATTCGAAGAAATCTCGAAAACTTAAAACAAAACTGCTAAAAAAATATCGCCAAAATTAAAAATGCGCGAATTTTTTACTTTAATCGATTTTACAATTTGGGCTTTTTTTTAATTTTTTGCATTTGTTTTTGTGTTGTTATTATACGTTATAAAAACAGGAAGCAGTGCTCCTCCGTAGGCTAGTTGGTAGCCTACTGGCTTATCAGTGCGGGGGTCGTGGGTTCGATTCCCACCAGAGGCACTTTTCTGTTTTCGCTACAACGCGCCGAAGGCCATAGTAGCTAGTGCTCGATTAGGGTAATACAGTACTTTTCGCTTATAGTCACATCTCTTAGTTGCAGACAAGTTGTGGACTATATCGCTAATGTGACTATATCGCTAGTTTTTTTATATGCCATTTTGTTGCATATAAATAAATTGCGATATAGTCATCATAAAATGTGACTATATGCAATTTATTTATTATTATAATAGGTGGAAAATTTGGACTATAAAAACGATGTTTAAAACAATTCAGCTCAGTTTCCTTGTTCCAATTTTCGTTTTAGCCTCTTAAATTTTTAAATAATTTTAAACCGAAAAAAATTCAAGATTTCACAATTATATTAGAAATTTTCTGTATTGTGACTATAACTTAAATTATTTGCATATAAATTTACTTTTAGTAGCCAGAGTTTAGTGGCATATAAGCCAAATGTGATTATATCGTGAATGGACTATATCCTAAATATTTTGTATGCAATTTGATTTTAGATGACTGTAAAAGTGTAAAAATGGACTATATCGCTAAATGGACTATAAGCGATGTGACTGTAAACGAAAAGTACTGTAGTATATAATTTGTAATTATATGATTATTACTTAATAAAATAAAAAAAAAAAAACAGGTAGTTTTGTTAAACCAAATTTATTTTCAATTAAGCAGTTAATACATATTATTAAATATTTAATTGCAAGTGAGTTTGAAATCGAACAAAAGTTTAATTAAAAATTCTTTGATAATTATTTTTTCTGTGTATGTTGACATAATCTTTTAAAACGAAAATACCACTACGGAGATACCAGTATGACCCAAACTTAAGTTTAAATGTGCCGTAGTGTGTCTTTTCAAAAGTTGATACTTTATTTAGAGTGCAATCTTTTTATTTTAATTTGGTTTGCTACGCACGCATCTGGTAATATATGTTTGAGTATTTTTTACTATATATATTACGATATCTAATAATCCATTAAAGCGACTCATGTTCAGCACACAGAGACCATTTTTTTCCAAATAAATTTAAGCCTCAAACTTTGATCGCATGTGTTAACATGGTCCAATTTGAATAAAATTTTCACAATTTTTTTTAGACTAAATGTGAATAAATTCCGATTAGCGCTAATTGAAATGCGACATTTTAAAATTAAGTACCTAAACTACACTCAAAAAAATAAGTTAGTAGAAAAGTTAGTAAAACGTCTTGTAAATCAGGTATACTATTTTTTAGCAAAATTTTTTGCTAAAATCGTGTTTTCAGCTAAAATTTTTGTTATACTTATTCAGCACTTAACTGTTTTATACTAATGCTTTACTAATATACTAATGTTTTACTAATTAATTTTGCTAAAAAAAAATTGTGCTGATAAGCACATTAATAGTGTGGACGACAACTAGATTGAAAGATATACGCAGAATGAAGTAGATGTCGCGGCATGTCAAGATGTAGTAGAGAAGAGGAAAATGAAATGTGGACAGAGTAAATTGAAAGACAAAGACACACAGACAGAGTAAATTGAAAGACAAAGACACACATCTTAGGTAGATTTTTTATGGTTCCTTTTTCTTATTGCAAAAAGGGTTGTTTTTTTCGTTTCGTTTGTTTTAGTTTATTTTTTCATTTCGTTTCTATAATTATCTTCGGCAGTTGAGATAGCATCATTTAAACGATAGCATCATTTAGACAACCATTGATGTAAGTAATTGAAAGACAATTTTTGTTATGTTATATATATTTATTTCTATATATTTTCAGATATTAAATAAATTCATGTCGTCGATGTGGAAAATGAAAATTTTTATATTTCGTTATTATAGTTAATTATTTTTAAAAGAATCACTAAAATATGTTTTATGATTTTCAGCAAATAAAGTAACTAAATTACAATTTTTCTACAAATTTTTTGCGTTTTTTTCAGTCTACTAAAATTCAGCAAAAAATTTATTAATTTTTAGCAAGGCTTTTGTATTTCTAATCTACTAAGTGTTAACAAAACTTTTGCTGAATCTACAAATTTTGTTGCTAAAAATCAGCTCGCTGATTTTCAGCAAAAGACCTGGGTGATGTCAGGTATATTCTTAAATTTTCCACATGTATATTTTTTAATTATCATTATTTCTTTCAGACTCCAATCACACGAGTGAGCTTAAAAGCTGCCTTGGAAAATTTACGATTTTAATAATACAAGACATGGAGTATATCCCCTATGGGCTCCCTCCGATCTTAAAAAAGTCGGATATATGAAAAAGTGGCTTTAAAAGTGTGTGTTTTTTCTAATATTTTAACGCTGTTTTTGAATAAGTCTAAATTTCATAAACTTTAAACATATTTTCATACAAAGATGTGTTAAATTTCACCGCCACTTTTAAACTCCAAAACATGGGATTTGGCAGCTGAAAAATACGTTTATCATATTTTCATTGCTCCTTTATCACCTATCCGAATTTTATTTAGTTCAAAGGGAACCCATCCTTTTAAGTGTCAGGAAATTTATATAGGATATTTACCTATATTTAATTTCTCGAGTTAAAATGTTTGCATAAAATTATACATTATTTTATATACACTTATAAGTGTTTGTCTGCCAGTGTATTTAACCGGGAATAACTATATAAATTCATATAGAAAATTAATTTTGTCAAAAAATTTTAATATGATGTCATATATAGTTGTGCCTTATCGCATCTCGCTCAATATATAATTGTATATTGCAATTAGAATACGCTACAACTAATCCAATTAATAATGACGTTATATATACCTAGACACTGCCCCCCAATGTTGTACCACAATGTTTGCCGTTTGAATTGATTTCTTTCTGGTTCTCAAATTTCTACTCCTTATACACAAAAGATGTAGGAACTTTAAAAAAGAACTTGTTTCAATTTTTTACAGTTGTAGGAGTTTTTAATTTCGGTTTAGGTTTTTTTCAATGTAAAAAGTCAAATTAAGTTTCAACGTTTTTTCCGTTGGAATAAAACCCGTAATTGACGGTAATTATTTCTGCAAATATTTCGGATTTTAATGAAGTTTTAAAATTAATAACCGGATACAACTATTGCTTATTTTGTATATATTAGTATAAGTTCAGATATAAATTTATACCGCTATATAAAATCGGATTAAATTGTATCGCGACATTATTCGAATGCAATTTAATCTGCTATTATGAAATTAAAACTAAACCTATACCATTGTATTTAGACTCCTTAATTTTCGTAGGATTATAAAAAGCATCATATTAAATCTATTTAATCGGGTTGTTAGAAGTCGAAAGTTTCTGTGTGCACTAGGGTTATAACTTTTGACTTTCTTTGCAATTATCAAATTTTAGTCCACAAAAATATAAAGTAACGACATTTTATTTTTTTCGCTGTTTTCAAAAAGGTTTCCGCATACACCTCTTTTTGTTTAATTAAAATAAAAATAATATTTAGCTAAAATTTTAACGTAATTAGACAATATCGATGCATATACAACTTAAAGGACACAAAAGTTTTAAAATTTGACCTGTTTGGCAGATTTTGATAAAACAGATTAAAACGTTGTTTCGCGATATATGTAGATATCAAAATTCGCAAAATAACGAACACAATAAGTAAAAAGTTATTTAAAATATGATGTGCAGTATTATTGGTCAACTATTACAACTTTAATGTTAAAAACTTGACAAAAAATTAATTTTTAGGAAATACACTCCGCATGGAGGTTTTTATTTCAAAATTACATGAAAAAACGATTTCAATTATTAATACATTATTGCCCGTTACGTGCTGATAGGTAAAAATGTGCACTTATTTTTACAAGTTTCCCCGGGTTACAAAAAAAAATACATAATAAAAAAAAAAAAAAATCGAAAAAGGCCCCCTCCCCCAAATCAATTCATAGTTACGTGCCTGATACTTTTTTACATATATACTCATATATGAGTTCATATATAATTCCATATATGAATTGAATTTTCTTACTTCAATGTCACTTGCCCATATATTGAGACACATATGTGACGACCTATATATAAAGCTCCATATATGGAGATCCATATATGGGGGGCCAGATTTTTTTTTTAAATTTTCCAACTATTATTCCAAATCAAAATCCTATATGAGTGAATTTTAGAACGCACATAACACAGAGAGACTTTTAACTTTGGATTTAAAAATTCTTGTCTTTAAATGTAATATTTTATTTTGTTGTTAAAATTAACTGAAGATTGCTTCAAACGCATTTAAATATAAAGTTTTTTAGATTTACTTAAGCTTCCCGGCTAAAAATTTTCATAGTTATATGCAACCATACAGTTACGGATAATTAAATAGTGTCGCTTTTGTTTAACACAATTTAATGTTAAAAGATAACAAATTTAATGGGGAAATTTGCAATGTTATATTTAGATTACAGTACAATCACTTTTTATTTTATGAATCCTTGGTTCCAAAGTTGGTACATTAAAGGTACAGAAATTATTCTGTCTATTAGATATACTCACCATTACGATATTTCAAACAAAAAATGCACCTACTGTTTCGTCTTTAGTTAATTCTATGTACCATATAGCGCCGCATACGGTGCTATTATTTTCTTAAATTGCAAACAAAAAGTTTGGATTGTTTCATAAAATAACGAGTTGTTGTTGTACTATACATAATCTAAAAATAATATTGCAAAATTCCCTAATAAATTTGTTTTATTTTTTTAACGTATGGTTTCATACATGATCCGAACATGTTCGGATCCGTAAGTCAGATTTTTGCCAGGCTGCTTGTGAATACATCTCATGTATTTTGTTAAAAAATAACAACAAATGCAAATACACGATCAACTACAAAAACTATTTTTTATATGAGCATATATGAATATTCATAAATGTCCATATATGAGCATATTTACCCTCAATTTGAGGGTCCGAGTATATATATACATATATATATATATATATATATTATATATTTTATTTTAGAAATAAATAAATAAAACTTTTGCTGCAGAAAAATTGCGACTGTCAATTAGAAGTTAAAATAGCACAGTACTGAAAAAATGTTGTTTGAGTGTAAAGCGATTGGAAATGAAAAGTTTGCCCGAGTTTTACATCTCCAACCGATTTACACTCAAACAAAATTTTTTTGTAGCCAATCTATGACTACACAGAAAAAATTATCAACCTAAAATATCTAACTAAAGATTTGATTTGAATTAAATTTGTTTCTCAACAAATATTTAATTAAATCAATTAATATTTTAATATTTTAATTAAAATATTAATTGATTCAATAATTTTTTTAATTGAACCATGTTTTTAATTTTTTCTGTGTAGTGTAGTTTTTAAGCGCATAAATGAAATTTAACTGCACTCAAAAAAAGTCTGTATTATATAATTTAAAATTTACTTGAAACCTAAAGTTGCGCTTGTTGTTGCAGAATACTAACAGACTCCATGTATTGGATTTAACAAAAAAATGTATTTTTTACAATAAGAATAATATGAAATAATATTGAATTTTAAAATTTGTACTTATTTCATATTGAGACTGTTGGTTTATTTCATTATTTCATAATAAACGCCCCTAAAATAGGGTGTTATATAATTTTTTATTTGGGGTTTTATTTCATTGTAAATTATTTCATAATAAATTCCCATTTTTTGGGGATTTATTTAATTTTTGTTTGGGTGAGTTATTTCGTGGGTGGTTATTTCATGGAGCCTGAATGGTAACCAATTCGATGCGGGCGTTGGTAAGGATAACGCTATTTTATTTCGGTAACGGTATTTTACGGATAATGGTTTTTCATTTATTTTGGTAACGGTATTTTAAGGTTAACGTTATTTTAGTTATTTTGCTATAGATGCACTTATCAAAAAAGCCCTTATAGCTAGTTGAAAATTCAGCTACGACAACAGAAAATCGTACCTGAATTTGCGCCAACAGAATTTTCAATGAAGTTGAGAATAATGTTCTGCTAAATTTAGGCGGCCTAAATTCTAGGGTAAACAATTTAGTTGAAATACAATAATTTAAAAGAAATTTTGTTAAAAGGAAATGAAAATAAGTCAGTTGAAATCAGCACATGTTTTCTGCTAAATGTTAGTTTATTGTAAACAGGCAAACAATTCAGTTAAATTCGCTAAATTTTCTGCTGAAATTTATGTTTTATCAATTATTAATTTAATAAAAACAAATTTATATAAATATTTTTCATTTAATTTTATTCTCGTATATATTACAAAACACTATATAAAAATAACAAGGACTATCACTTTTATTTTTTCATTTTCTTTCCACTTTATTTTTCTTGTCATGTGTATGTAAAGGATGTTTGCGTTATTGTTTGTTTGGTGTTTTATTTCTTAATGCCATGTAGAAATTGTCGAACATATTAAAGAGCTGGAAGAAGAAAAAAATAATATTTATTATTATTCACATTAATAAATATATCGTCACCTAAAATCCAAAAGGCCACAATCAACAAAACATTCAAAGTAGATTTTTTATTGACTACGATATCGACCTGGCCACAAAATTGTACATGCTTACGTCCAAAAAACACCAATTTTATTAACGAAAATCAGCGGACCGTAACTGCAATTTCAATATATATTCATAAGACAAAAAGGCAATTTTTTGCCTTTTATGTTATGATTTACACTGGTTATTGTTTAACCAATTTAATTTAATTTTCTCGGAATAAATAAATTAATTGTATAAACTTTTTTCAAAAAATTTTAAATAGTTAAAACGCGTTTTGTTTTTAAAAATCTACAATAAATAAATAAAAATACAAATGTTCACTAAAAACTTTTTTAATAACTGTCGAAAAGCAGTAGTTTTTTATCTGAAACGTTTGTTTTATTTTTTCCATAAATTTTTATATTGGAGTTACGTTTTTTTGGTTTCAGAAAAATCGATTACAAAAGGCCGTAACTACATTGCATAAAACTGCTATTTGTCCATGATTTTTTTTTCTGTTTTTAAATACAAATGGAAATTTTTAACTTGACTTGATGTATACAAATTATACACATATAAATATTTTTTAATTTCATTGCAGAAAACTCCAGAACAAAATGTTACTTTTTTTGCAAATTTTGAATTGTTAGTTTTTACGTCAAATACAGTGTTACCGATTTGGAGATTATTCAGCTAGATTATGCGCTTTTTCTTCCTTAGGTGGTAAAAAATAATTTAGCTTTTAGTTAGAAGTCTAGCGACTTATTTTGTGTAGAGATGGGATTCTACCCGGTATTTACCCGATGCATAGGTAAACACCGGGTAAATAAAAGATAAATACCTTTTTTGGGAATTTATTTGGGTATTTATAAAAATTATTTGAAAGCTCTAGTTGTCAAAACTTCATTCATGAAATGAGTAATTTGATTTAATGTTTTCAATAGCACGTGTGTTGTTAAATATTAAAAGCGGATAAAATCGAATTAAAACTATATTAAAGTGGATTAAATTGACGTAGTGAAGCTAATATTGATGAAATGCTTTAATCATTTTTATGTTCAGTCATGGGAAGACCTTAAAAGTAAAAATATGAAAGCATTTTGCAACAAGTGGAAGCAACACAAACACAGTTGTTTGCAGATATTGTGACACGGTTTATAAACAGGGAAATGTTAATAAAATGACAAAACATTTAATGAAATGTCTAAAATGTTCCATTTTGGTGAAACGCTCATTCACTACTCAAAGTTTCATCCACTCAAAAAAAAAAAAAAAAACGAAACAGATTAACTGCAGATAATGCCGGAAAAGTATGTTTTATAGCACATAACTGGAATCTCGCCAATAAAGACATACGACAAAAGGATACTTCCCCAAAAATTGTACCGGCTGAGGATGAAATCAATTTTGCTAATCATTTGAGGAAGCACCTTCCACTTTCACTGGTATCACCCATTCTACACCTCATTGTTCATTTAATTATTTTCGGAGTGAAAGTGACAATGCAAGATTCAGCGACAGTGATTTCGATTGGATAATGTAATGTTGCAAAAATAAATATGTATATATAATATAGTTATTGACTTAAGTTCTTATTTATCCAACTGTTCTGTAATCATTTTTATTTTTATTAATAAAATTCATAAAATTTTGCTGCAAAAGGTTTTTGTTCACCAAATTTTCTACAACATAGTTTATACCCACATTTTTGTTAAATACCCGGGTATTTAACAATTTTTACCCAATTTACCTATTTTACCGGGTATTTACCATTTGGGTATTTACCTTTTGCCCATCTCTAATTTTGTGGAATAGCTGGTTTTAGCTAGTAAATAGCATTTTTTTGGAAAGTTAACGCATAATTTAAAATAAATAAAATGAAACACTTAAAAGTTGTTTTTGTTTCACCTCCGTTTTTAGCAACCACGTAAAGTGAATGGTTTTTTGTTATTTAACCGGTGTCTTCAAATGCAATAAACTATGGAAGCCAAATCGATTTTCAGGGAAACATTAAAATTTTGTAAATTGCGTATTTTATTGCTAAGAATTGTCATATTTTTTTCAAAAATAATAAAATTTGACAAGTGCTTGCTATCAATTTTTTGCATGTGAAGAAGCGTGGTCATACTACAACTTTTTTTATACAACTATGTGCTAAAATAATACCATAACGGCTTTAAATTTATATAAATAAAAATTTTCCTTCATCGAGTTTATATTCTGAAAATTTGTACCAAATCGGAAAACTCTAGCAATCTCCGCTAAAAAATATGCTTAAAAAAATTAAATTGTTTTTGAATATTTCCAAAAAATCATATTTTGTTTTGTATTTGCATATGGACGATCATATAAAAAATATTAAATTTTTCATTAAAATTCATTGTACTATAAATTGATATTTAAATACATATAATGTTATGTATTACTTAGATAGATTTAGTAATACTTACTAAAAAAATAAGCCAATGATTGCATATTTATCAAGTTTTAGCGTTTATTTCTAAAACTTAGCTAGTTTTTTTCACTTTTTTAGCTTTAAAAAAAATCTATTTCTAGTGATTTTTAAGCCAGGCTTAGCTGCCCTTCTTGAAAAAAGTTGGCAGCAGTGATGAAAAGCTAAAATGTCGATAGACCACTAAATAAAACACAATCAAAGTTAAAACAAAATCGACATTTTTTTCATAATCCTTTTATTTTAAAAATAATGCATGGAAAATAAATTTTTGTCATTGGTTGTAGACTTTATAGTGCTTGTATTCGATGTATGCTTTATGTTCTTCTCACTCTTAATACTATGTTTTCACTGAACGTATCATGTTTTGTGCATGATTTGCCATGCATTTTTTTTTACCAAAACATATGTTTTGCTCAAAACACGTAAGTGGAAACATAGTACAGTACTTTTCGTTTACAGTCACATCGCTTATAGTCCATTTAGCGATATAGTCCATTTTTACACTTTTACTGTCATCTAAAATCAAATTGCATACAAAATATTTGGGATATAGTCCATTCACGATATAATCACATTTGGCTTATATGCCCCTAAACTCTGGCTACTAAAAGTAAATTTATATGCAAATAATTTAAGTTATAGTCACAATACAGAAAATTTCTAATATAATTGTGAAATCTTGAATTTTTTTCGGTTTTAAAATTATTTAAAAATTTAAGAGGCTAAAACGAAAATTGGAACAAGGAAACTGAGCTGAATCGTTTCAAACATCGTTTTTATATTCCAAATTTTCCACCTGTTATAATAATAAATAAATTGCATATAGTCACATTTTATGATGACTATATCACAATTTATTTATAGGCAACAAAATGGCATATAAAAAAACTAGCGATATAGTCACATTATCGATATAGTCCACAACTTGTGTGCAACTAAGAGATGTGACTATAAGCGAAAAGTACTGTATAACACAAAATATATAACAGTTTAAAAAAAAATTTAGTTTTGTTTGTGTGGTCAAGCGGAGATGTTGTATGCAAGTGAGTGCGCGTGAAAGAAACAAATTTATTTAAAAAATGCTTTTGTACAATAAGGCAAAAACTATTTTGCTTCTGCTACCAGGTTTGCATATTTTTAAGTGTTGCAGATATATAACAATGAAGCTAAAAACCAACAAAAATTATAAATTTTAATCTGATTTTCAGAAAAAACTCAAAAATGTTTAACAACCAACTCATCAAATTATCTACACAAAAGTAATGCGTTTTTATTCCTACCACTTCAATTTCAATATAGTGTCCGTAAAACTTTATCTACACTCACAATATTTTATAGTTAGAAACAAACGAATTTGTACATTAAAACTATAGAAAAAGTTGTTAAAAACAGGACTACTGATTTTTCGTTTAAAACAATAGTAATTTCCAATTATTTTTAATTGTTAAAAAATTAACTAAAAATATCGGTAAAAACAAAGTACTTTCGTTTATTTTAACTATTAAAAAATAATTGCTTAATCCGTTAAAATAAACGACGTTCGCTTTTTTTGACTATCAAAAAATTACCGAAAATCCATAAAAATAAAAGATTTTCCATTATTTTGACAATTAAAAATTTAACTCCCAAAACTTAAAAATAAACGATTTTCCTTTATTTTAACCATCAAAATTTTACCCCCAAAAACGTAAAAATAAACGATTGTCGTTTATTTTAGCTATCACCAAATTTAATTTAAAATAAATAAAAATGTATTATTTACATAATGTATTATATACTTAATAATAATATATGTTAGGATTTATTTTTAAAACTAAATAATAAGATTAATTGAATAATAATTAATTGAGCGAATGGCGCCTAACATTTATATGGCACCTTTGAGTTCATCTTTTACTATAATAATATGCAAATAACTTAAAAAACTATGTGTTTGTAAAATAAAAGACAATTAAAATCTAAAGAAAAACTATAGTGATGGTAAATAAAATATTTGGTTTAGTACTAAAGTAAAAAGCACTTTTGTAAACATTTTGGTACCTTTTGATTTAATTTAATTGTTAAGGTACTCTTGCAATACTATTGCACATATTACTGACAATTTTATTATTATTCAATGTAGCCAACTCAATATTAAATATTTAACACATATCTTGTGCAGACACAAAACCTTTTTGATTTTTTCTAACCTTCCAATATGACATACACACGGGTAATTTGTTGCAAACTAGCAAAAGTTGCACAAGAATATTGCTTAATTTTAAATTTACATTAAACATTGATGCGCTTTATCTTGTTTACCTAAAAAACACTAGACTTTTACCATATTGCTAATTAATTTTCTTGTATTCAAATAATCAGCTAACACATGTTCTATACTGCGAAAATTATAATCCTAACTTTTCGTTTTATTTTATATATATTAAACTTTGTTATTTGTACATGAATAAAGAAACTCAGAGTTTTTACTCTATCTCTATCTCTTCATCTCCTAGATGTCATCTAATAGATGTGCTTTAACATATAAATTTGGAACAGTGAGGGAACTCCATCTCTGTTCTAATATGCACATTATGCACCGTCAATACTGCTCAAGGATGAGAAAGTGCAAATTTGCATCGTGTGCAAATAACCACGCTGAATACCCTCAGTAAAATAAAAAAGTAAAACAAAATTTACTGAAACAAAGCACTTAATCGCCAGCTGGGCCACTTTGGTACTTTTTTGACTGAAAATGTAAATAAGTAATTAATTTACCATCCCCAGTTCATGCATATGAAAAACGTTTGAGAGAACTTTTAAAAAAAAAGATTACTGTGATTTTTGTGTGATTTTTTTTTTAAACAAGTAGATTTTTTTTAAACATGTAGATTTTAAACGAAAATATTAACTGCTACAGAAAATCCGTATTATTTCATAGTTTGTTTTTTAAATAACAGGCAAAAAAGTTGAAAAATATGTTTCTTTGTATTTTAATAGTTTATTCAGTTAAAAACAAACTTTACGGATTACTTTTTAAATAAACTACAATCGGTAACGGAAAATATATTGTGAGTGTACATTAAACATTAAAAAAAACCTAAAACTCCTTTAATAAATAAAGGGGGTTTCGGTTTTTTTTTTAAATAAAATAATTTACTTGTAGAAAACTTAGCATAACTAATTCAGATTTTAATCGATTTTAATGTTCTTAAGTGTTTCAGAGAGAGACTTTAACATATTTAAAAAAAAACAAAATATTTTCTTCCTCACGATCAACTAAGAGCGTGAAGAAAATGAATATTTGTTGCTAATCGACCGTAACTCAGCCATTTTCAAACCGATTTTCCAAAAACAAATTGTATTTAAAAAGTAAAGCTCATATTTTTAAAAACCGTAATTAAACAATATTGTAGTTTAACTACATTTCCTATTAAAAACAAAAATTAACGAAGTGATCGAGAAAAACTGTAAGTATTTTCGTACTCTATGGACTCAAACAAAACATAATTGCTCCATGAGAACCCTTGCAATTGTTTGTGCATCTCAGTGTAATCTATGAAAACCGATCATAATATTTATTAAACTTTTCTTTATATTTATGAAACATTTCGTATCAAGCTATTATGAAATAGCTTTTCATAAATATGTTGAAGCATTTTCCCTGAGTATGGAAAGTTTTTAAAAATTATCCTACATTTTTTTTTTTTTTTTGCACTAGCAAAACAGATAAAGCTACCCTTCAATTGAGCGCAATTATGACAATTGAAGCATGACTTGTAAATTTTCCCACAAATATCTTCGAAAAACAGAAAAATTACCTAGTAAAATTATTATGCTTTTCAATTTTATACACATGATTATTAAAGGAATATTAAACTTTAACTTATTAAAGTCATTAACCCATTTTACACTGCCGTTGCTTTAAAGCAACAACAACATTTAAGGACCAATAATTTTGGATAGGAGTGAGATATAATAACGCAGTAAAAAGCATATACAAATCTGAGGTCTTTTCCATATTAGTAATTAAAAAAAATTTAAACGATTGTTCCTGAGTTGCCATACAATTCATTTAAAAATACAATTTTTTCCATTTTTATGGCACTTTTTTGAAAAATGATTAATTTATAGAAAGAAGACCGGTGCTAAAGGGTCCGCCATCTAACGTTTTTTTTTCAACTAGTGCTTATTTCGTGAATGGTAACACTTAGCTCATGTCTGATTTGACAGATAATTAGAACGAATATGGTCCGTATGTTCGTTATCTTGTGAAAAAGTGAAAGAAACTGGCATCCTAATCGATAAACCAAAGCGTGAAAAGCCAAAAACAGTGCGTACACCCGAGAATATTGCTGCTGTGGCAGAAAGTGTGCGTGAAGCTCCATCAACATCAATTCACCGTCGTTCTCAACAATTGAACATTTCGGAGACATCATTGAGACGAATTTTGCATAAAGACCTTGGTATGACGCCATACAAAGTCCAATTGGTTCAGGAGTTCAAAAAAAAAAAAGTTATATGGCGGACCCTTTATAAAAGTACTAAGCAGATTTGGTTAAGGACGTTTGGAAAAATTCTTTGAAGGCGAAAAATTTATGGTGCAGTATGTACTTTTTACTTAAAATGAAAAGTCAGATTAAAAAATTTCCAAACTTGTAAAAACTTTAATATTTAGAAAAGTACTTCATTTTATTATTTAATGTAAAAATTTAGGTATTTTCTTCCAACAAACAAAAACTTTTAAAAATTTATTCTTATTATGCCTCATTACAATTTTGAAAAATTGTCTAAAAAGAATAGTATTTTTAAAAAATTCTCAAAAATCCGATAGATCAAATTGTGTATTAGGGTTTGATAAATAATTTGCTTTGATAACAAAAAAAGTTATGGATTGAAAAAAGTCTTAACCCGTTAAGTACTTATACTGAACCAAATGTCGTTAGTAAAATCAACATAAAATTTTTGTTAACTTTTGACGAATTTTATTGTTAAAACAACAATTATTTTATTCAAATTGATGCGAGTTTTTGTAAAACCTGCTTTTAGTGTGTGGCGTCATTATAGTAATGTTTCATGTGTTTTAAAAATTGGCATTGTTAAAACAACAAAATAATTATTCAATTTGATTAAATTAATTGGTTAAAATAACAAATTTCTGGTAATACATTTGACAATATTTCGTCAAAATTATACTCAACATTGCAATGACGGACTGGTTTTGTTGATTTCACCGCTTTTTTTGGTTCAGTGTACAAAGCGTCAAAGTTTGAACTTAAATTGCTAATAACAATGCTGGAGGGCGCAATTAGTGTATTGAGAAAAAGCGTGTTGAACCAACATTACATCTTTTTACAAAATTTTGTCAAGAAATTCCCACGGGATCGATGTATAATTAACGGATTATGTAATGCTTTGATTATTGTAGCACTAGGTTCAATAGTTTTGTGATAAGAAATTTAAAAAATTTTAGCGACCTGCACAAAAAGCTTCTGATATGTGAACAAAAAATTAAAATTAATTAAAAAACATATATTTTGTAATACATCATCTCTAATTTCAAACATAATTATGATCTAATGAAAGCAAGTTTTGTTTAGTATTTCTAGAATAGAGGAAAAATAATACTATTTTTAGTGAAAATCAAATCGTACTATCTCGAAAACCATTAATCCGATTTCAAAATACTCGTGTTCAGCATGTAAAAAGTAATAAATTTAATTTAATTATAGCAATTTAAGAAAAAGTTTCAAAAATCGAAAACTTCGAATAATAAATTGAAATTTTTCAAAATAATTTTTCTTCATACAAAAAAATTTTGCTCTAATGTACATAAAATATGTATTTAAAATCATAAAATATGAACTTAAAATTTAAAAATATGCATTTATTATTGAGTTTATTTCAATATTATTTCTACAATTTTAGTAATTTTTGTTTTAAAAAGTCGTGAAAAAAGGAAAAAGTTAGTGGTTGTATTTTTCAGTTATTTTTCTTTTCGTGATAAAAAAACATATGTATTAATTTGAAAAATATGTAAATTGTGTAAAATTTATTTTTATTTTAATGAAAAATATTTAAAAATATGCAATAAAAAATGCAAAAATATGCATTAAAATATGAATTTGTAACAAAATATGCATTTATAGCAATATATGCGTTTACAAATCGATGCCATTTTGTTGATTAGCAAAGCTATTTGGCTAACATTGTTCTCCAGCTAACGACGACAAAGATGTACTTACCTGGATTTCCTAGCCCTATTTATCATGGGCCAACTTCGACTGACTGATTTCGAATGCTTACAACTTTTTTATTTTTAAAGTTTTTTTATTTTTGAAATGATAATGAAAATTATTCAAGTTCGAGGCCATACTCTATATTTCTTTCTTAGGATATAGAGTATGGTCTCGAATTGAATAATTTTCATTTTCATTGCACTATGAAAAATGACATTCATTAAAGTGTGGAATTGTCGCTAATGCATTGCGGATTTTGTGAACTTCAGTTTGGCAGTTCTGTTTATTAACATATCCATTTAAATGATCGCTTATTATTAGATTCTTAAAAAAGTTATTCTTTGGGTTGCAACAATTGAACGTCCGGAAACATAATAAAATTCAAGAATTGTTACACGTTTCTGCATTGAGTATGATGTCAATTTAAAATTTTGTTACATTGTTTATTACCTGCAAAAAAATAAAACTAAAAACTGTAAATTTAAAAAAGTTATAAGCATTACAAATCAGTCAGTCGAAGTTGGCCCATCCGTATAATAAAAAAAGTTAATAGCTATGTAATAAAAGAGCAGTTTTTAGTTAATCGGAATCTTGGTGCAAAAGTGAGCGGCCAATGACCTAATATACAATTTGAGGTTGTAGAAGGTATAGTGCGGCCAAAAGGTTGGACCTATATGATTATGAAGAAAATACATTATCATACCTTTATACGTAATTGGGTTCATTTTTCCAAAAATATTTTTAGAGAATAAATACATCTTGAGTTTTAATTTTGAATTACTGGCTTACTTTTGCTCCACAGTGTTACTATTTTTGCTGGTTTTCAATAAATTTAAGGGTTTTTATAAAAATAACCTTTAAATTAGGTTCCAGGACATATTGAGGGGGGGACGCGTCCTTACTTGGAACTTAATAAAAATCAGCACACTTATTATTAATGATTTGCTTTTTATATCGTCACCTAAAGTCCAAAAGGCCCTAACTAACATGTTTTGTTTTTTACAGGAGATGTAGATAACGTCTACAGATATTTTAACAATATCGTTGATAAAACTGATAATAGAACCAAAAAGTTTTGTAGAGAAATGTAGTTCGATGCAGTTCTTCATAATCACTCAAACCTAACTGCAATACTTCACAGTGCAAGCAAAAAAATGCGCGAAAACAAAAACATATAGCAGAAGTCTAAAATTTCGCATAGACATGTTGTTTACTCAAATGAATCATAATCATCAATAGACCGGTTTTGTAAGTTTTATTAGTTACGCCCTTTTGGATTTTATGTGACGATATATACTATGGAAGCTAATCGGGATTGATATTTAAAAATCCCGGGATTCGGGATTTTGGAAGTTCCCATCACGGTATTTTTTTTTTGTAAACCAAAAAAATTGGTTAGCAACAAATTCGATTGTCAATACGAAACTGTGATCTATGTGTACCTTTCGCAGTGGAATTTCGGTAATTTTGATGGAAAGTTTATTTATGATAATCATATATCAATTTCCAAAAAGTTTAGGATTATACTATATCCCGGGTTTTGCTAAATCCCGAAAACTCTGAGATTTTGGGATTCTGCATTATCTAAATCTCGGGATTCTGGATTTTTTTTTTATATTTTGTGTAATTTTTTAGTGTAAGGACATTTTGCAGCTTGCCGATTCTTGCTCGGAAATATACATAATTTTATATACAATGTCCATTGTAACAATTTAATCAATATTTATGAAACATTTCATAAACAACAAACATTATAATGACCATATCATTGTCTCTATGAGCTTTTTCTACACAACATTAATGAAATCCTTACTAATAAAAAATATCCTTCATATATATAGTGAATCATTTCACAAATATGTTGAAATTGATTTTGTTTTTTTCTTGTGAAATGTTTCATAAATGGAAAATCTATGAAACATTTCATAAATATGATGGAGCTTTTCCTTTGAGTGTAGTTTATTTGTAACAATATTACAGTTGACCAGGTAATTAATTTTAACAATGCTTGAAGAAGTTGAGCCAATTTTAGCTAAACATTTATTCGTTTTGAGTCAAAGAAATTTTGCGTGTTCATTATTTTAGCGTTACGTGAGTTACATGCATAGAGTAGCACAGAAGCTTATTATCATGATCAGATGCATGAGATGCTGACTAGGATCGCGGTCAATAGATTTTTTCAATTATAAGAGCTATTATATATGAAGTGTTTACTTGGATCGCGTAAATATTTTCAATGTGTGCACACATTTGTATGACAGTAATACCTAAAATGTACACCGAAGCCCTATTTAACGGCTTTTTGAATCCAATAAAAATGCAGAATATTCATATAATGAATTTTTATAATAGTTTCTCCTAGGAAATTTTCAAACAACATTTTCCAATTAAAAATGGCAATATAATTGATTATGAATATATGGAACTACATTAAATTTGATCTTACAATTTAAATTCCTTGATGTAGATCTGATTAAGTATGGTAACTTAAGGTATCCAAATTACTTGGGTTTGCGTTTGTTCGAGTAAACGAGTAACTCGATTTTGAGGTTTTGCACTTACTCGATTAATCGAGTAAATTTATAAAATTAGCGAGCAACTCGCCAATTTTAGTTTTTTTCTTCATAAATGTATCCTAAGATTAAGAAAATAAATACAAAATCAGCCGTTCGGAAATTGTTTTAATCAAAATTATATATATATTCGTTTGTTAATACTCGTATAAATAATAAATAATAATAAAGCACCCGGGGACGATCGTATACCATATGAATTTTTTAAAAATGCTCCAGATGAATTAAACGAAGAAATTGCAACAACATGTAACGTTATGTATGATAGTGGTAAACTAGATGATGGGTTTATTTTAAGTATAATTTATCCGATACATAAAAAGGTGACTCTTTAATACCAAGCAACTATCGTGGAATCTCTTTTATGAACTGTTTACCAAAAATAATGGTGGGATAAATAACTAATTGAATTGTCTAATTTTGTTGAACGCCACAAATATCTGAATGAATATTAAGCCGGCTTCCGAAAAAATTACTCAACGGTCGATAACATATATAACCTTACAGCAATAATTCATTTAAATCGCCAACGGAAGAAGAAAACGTATGCGTTCTTTGTGGACTTTAAAGCCGCATTTGACAAAGTCTCACGAAATGCTCTAATATATAAGTTACACACAATAGGCATCTCGTCCAAAACAGTAAAGTTTATTGAAAATATGTATAAAAACACAAAATCAGCTGTTTGTACACGCCAAGAGCTATCTGACCCCTTTTCAACGGTGGTGAAGGGCAATCGCGGAACACTCTCGACCTCTTCCTCACTTCTCACCCTGAAAAGTACGAAGTGAAAATACTTGCACCTCTCGGCAATTCGGATCACAGTACTATTTCTGCATCTTTTTCATATTCTACTCTTCGTAGCGTTTCCAACTTAGCGCCAAAACGCTCTATTTTCCTCTATGAAAAAGCTCGTTGGGCCGAGCTCAACGATTTCTTTCGGCATTTTAACTGGAAAATCTGTTTTCTCGACGACAACGTCGATGCCGCTGCAGAAATGGTAGTTAATATTATTATGCTAGGAATGAAACTTTTTATTCCAACGAAGCATATTTCGGCTAAATCAAAACACAAGTGTTGGTTTAACCAGACGTGCAAAAATGCTGTCAGATCCAGAGAGGCAGCGTTCAGTAATTGGCGTTCGAATAAGAACGCCGTTACTGATCTGCACCGCAAAAAGGCGAGAACCGAGTGTGCCAAGTTACTTAGACGCGAAAAGGTTTTATACGAACAGCGTCTACGTGCCAAAGTTCTTTCTGCTCCTCGGGACAGTAAGACCTTTTGGTCGTTTGTTAAAAGAGTAAGGGATAATGCTAGTTCTTCTATTCCAACTCTTTTAAAGGACGATCAATCATTCACTGACCCAGTTGATAAGGCCAACCTTTTCGCTGAAATTTTTGCAAGAAATTCTTTCTTGCCGGAAAGCAATCAACCATTGTCCGTTCTCGAAAGGGTATCCTATACTATGCCTTCGATTTTCTTTCGGGCCCGGGCAGTCAAAAGGGTTCTTGCGGATCTCAACGTAAATAAGTCACCGGGGCCGGATGGCATATCAGCACTGGTGCTGAAAAAGTGCTCTTTAACGTTGGCACGTCCATTGGCAAAACTTTTCAGCTCTTCGTACCGTGCGGGAATTTTCCCCTCATGATGGAAGGTGGCCAATGTCCAGCCTATCCCTAAAAAGGGTGCGGCTAACAACCCTGAAAATTACCGCCCAATCGCAATTTGCTTTGCGCTCTCCAAAGTGATGGAGGCCATGGTTAACCACCATCTTGTAAAATATTTAGAGACCAATTCACTTTTAAATGATCGACAGTATGGCTTCCGTAGTGGTCGATCTACGGGAGACCTGTTGGCGTTTCTATCGGAACGTTGGAGCCGGTCAATCCACCGCTTTGGTGAGAGTAAAGTGGTTGCTCTAGATATTTCTAAGGCGTTCGATCGTGTGTGGCACGGGGCACTCGTGACTAAGCTAGTTGCTTTTGGTGTCGGTAATGTCTTCTCTCGATTTATAACGAGTTTTCTCAGAGACCGCACTATACGTGTGTTTCAGCTAAATTCAGGGGTACCGCAAGGTTCTGTTCTTTCTCCTACCCTTTTTCTTATTTTTATTAATTACCTTCTTGGTCAGACCATCAACCCTATCTACTCTTTTGCAGATGACAGCAACATTTGTCATTCGATCACAGGCCAAGCTCTTTGGAGATAGAGGGCATGCGGCAGAACATGAATGACACACTCAATCAAGACCTTTCTACAATCTCCGAGTGGGGTCGCGCGAATAAGGTCGATTTTAATGCACGCAAGACCCAATGTTGTATGTTAACCAAAGACGGGCTGTGGAATTGACATTGTCATCTGTAACTATGGATGGTATAGGTATTGAGGAATCGGATACTCTTGATGTTCTGGGCATGAGAATACAGTGTGATGTCCGTTGGAATAAGCACGTATTTCAAGTGTCGAAAGAGGCATTCAAGTGTCTCGGTTTTCTAAAACGGTGCAAGACTTACTTCACTCCATCCGATCTCCTTACTATTTATACCAGCTATATCCGGCCAAAAATGGAATACAACTCTCATATATGGGCAGGGGCTCCATTGTATATTCTGAAGCTTCTGGACCGTGTTCAGGGGAGGGCGGTGAAGCTTATCAATGACAGTAGTGTATCCAACTCTATTGATTCATTGGAGCAACGTCGGAATGTGGGTTGTGTGACACTTTTCTATCGATATTACCATGGGAGATGCTCATCTGAGATAAGTGAATTTATTCCACGAGCCCGAGTTTTTATTCGTAATACTCGCTTATCTAGTAGAGCACATACGTTTGTAGTTGATTGTCCTGTGTTTCGCACAACGCATTACAGAGAAAATTCGTTTTTTAGTCGAACGATTCGTATGTGGAACAAACTTCCCGCAGAAGTCTTCCCTGTTACTTACAATTTAGAAAAATTTAAATCAAATATCCACAAACACTACTCCCTCTTTCCTCCTTCCCATACCTTATTTTCCTGATCAATACATTGCACTGCATGAGTAGGGGGCATCCCCTAAGTATTGGTTAAATTATAAAAAATAAAAAAAATCAGGTGTGAAACAAGGATGCCTTTTGTCCTCGTTACTGTTTGCGTTATATTTGAACGACTTACATGACCACTTATATATTGAAAACTGAATATTCGTCTACTGTTATATGCAGATGACATCGTTATTCTATCACACGAAGTTAGTGTCTTGCAGAAAATGATTCATAAATTAGAAGAATACTGTAAAATGTGGGACTTTGAAGTAAATCTAAGCAAGTCAAAAACTATGGTATTTAGAAAATGTGGTATATTGTCAGGAAATGAAAAATGGTATTTTAATGGAGAAGAGATACAAATAGTTTCCGAGGATAGGATAAATATTACTTGGAACAACTTTCTTAATAAATCTAATATATCGCTAAGATCTAAATGGAAACTGTTTTTGGCAGTCAGTAGAGCTGTTCAAAGTTATGGGGCTCAAGTATGGGGATTTTCACTTTTTGAAGAGGTTGATAAACTGCAGCTGTTTTTTATAAAGAAAATTTTGAAACTACCCAGCTTTACACCAACCTATATACTTATGATAGAAACTGGGATGGAAAACGGGCATCTGTACACACTAGACCTACACTTAAGGTATATTTCTAGGACTAAATTTGAATACCACCAACATAGACTTCCAAATCAGCTCACTAAACTCCTAGAACAGCAGCTACTACTTTGGGTTAAGGATCTGAACAGAATAAGTGCAGATTATGGAATGTCATAGGCACAGAATCGTAACAAAGCACAATGGAATTCAAATCGTGTAAATTTACTGAATGCGTTAAGAACTAAATATAAGCAAAAGGGGCTGGCACAAGTAGACCAAACAAGTAGAACTTTTAGAAACCTAGATCCACTTGTAGGGGTCAAATATATGACCGATAACACAAAGATTGAGGATATAACATGGGTATTTAAGGCAAGAAGTGATATGATCAAGCTAAATGGTAATAATTTTAATAAGAATACTTAAATTTTATGCTCACTTTGTAATTTAAGAGAAAAAGAAGACATAGAACATTTTATGGGTCGTTGTTACGCTTTAAGGGAATTTAGGGCTTCAAATTTTAAAAAAACTGTACTAAGTGAAGAGGAAATAATAAATTTATTAGATGGTAAAACACACTCTTGGGAGTTATTGGCAAATTATATAAAAACATGTGTAATATATAGAAATTATTTAATAGCTGAATTTAATGTATAAAAATTAATCTATTCATGTGTAAAGTAAATATCAAATAGTATACCGACTGACGACATAGAGTCAAAGTTGGATTTACAAATTATTCTTAAAAACTTTTATATTGAAATTAAAAATGTACATATATTGCTAAATTTAATTGAAAATAAAGAATACTACTACTACTACTCGTTTATTCATTTAAAATTGAAAATATTTAAAGTAGTACGTATTTAAATAAAATAATACCTTTTTAAAGAGTTCTGTTTTTCTTTTATAATGTTCGACTTTAAAAAACCTAAGGACTTTACTTTTGCGTTTTTTGCAAATATAAAAATAAAATGGCATTCCTATACTTTGGAACAATATAAAAATATAATACTTTTTTCGCATCAAATCAGAGATGTGTTACATTTTTTCCCAAGATATATAATTTTTTAAATTTACTGCGCAGAGCGATCTTCCTATTCCATTTCGCACTTTTAGTTCTTTGATCTTTGATAATTTCGTACTATCGTTCCACTTACATGTTTTGAGGAAAACATGTGTTTTGGTGAGAAAAAATGTTTGGTAAAACCATGTGCAAAATACGTCCAAAACACCACCAGTGGAAACGTAGCATAACATTTCATATTTGACAATGCTAATAATTAAAAATTATAAAAAATAACCTTCTTATTTTTGTTGTTTGGCCAAGTATTCAGTATTTTAAATTTATTGATTTTGTTAAGCTAATGAGGCCTAAAATGTTTTGCGTAAATAAAACAAAGTCTCTTTACATATTTTCCTACGTTTCGTCTATATTTGTAGACTTTATCAAGGAAGTCGTCCTATGTTCTGCTGTATTTGTAGGCTTTCTATTGTGAATCGTTTTTCCTCTAAGTTTTCTTTATCAAGGATGCGAACCGTGTCAAAATCAGCTGTGTGGCCTGTTGTTATTATGTGTTGTGCTAATGCAGTTGTTTCCTTGTTTTTAATTATGTCCATTCTATGTTCTCCTATTCTTGTTTCAAGTGTTCTTTTTGTTGTTCCTATATAAACTTGTTTACAGCTGTGATCGTCGTTGCCTTTGCATTTTATCTCGTATACAATGTTGCTCTGTTGTTGTTTACTAATTGGCGCTTTAATATTAGAAAAAATGGTATTAAGAGTTGTGTTAGGTTTATAGGCAAAATAAATGTTTTCTGATTGTATATTTGTTCGTAGGTTTTTGTTGTCTGTTAAACCTGGAATATATTTTACACCGTAAAATTTTGTTTGTGTTGATGATCATTGGGTTTATTTGTTGTTAGTGTTTTATTTAACTTTTCTTGTTCGCCTTTAATTAATGTGTTAATGATTACAATAACTTAAAATTAAAAGAACTTCCTTTATTCTATTACGGAAGTTCTTTAATCTTTTCCCCTTGTTTTGGCAAAACGTGTGTTTTGCATTTAGGTGTGAATGTCATTTAAAATGGCCATAAAATCGCCTGTCCCCATTTCAAAAATCCTCACCACGTTTGGCGAGAAATCTCCGTAAATGGCAACACTGACTGCAAATTATATCTCTAAACGTGCAAAAACTGCTCCGGTTCTCCGAAAAATGTACGAATTCTCCGAAAACGTAATGTAAACTTTTCGAGAAGTTTCCGAGAAATTTTAATTTCTGAAGAAATTCACAAATGCAATTCTTGAAGCCAAATTGACATCATTTTGACATATTAATGTCGCCAGAAATTCGATTGAGTGAGCGCTTTTTCTAGTTCAATTGATTTGCATGAACTAGGTCGATCTTTGACTACTATTCACAGGCACGTAGCTAGGGGGGGGGGGGCTTGGGGGCTAGAGCCCCCCCCGAAATGATTTGAAAAATTGAAAAACTTAATACAATCCGTTAGAAAGTAACAATGTTATTGATAAATTTAATATGAAAATATTTATTTTTGACTTGGATCAAATAGGAAATAGTTTTATATGATTCGAATCTTAAAATTTCGTTAGAAACATCGCCTGCAAATGGCCGGCTATCATTGTTAGAGTTAATTTTCGACAAAAAGCAATAAATAAAATCATTTCATAAGAGATTTCGATGTCTTTGACTTAAAATATAACCAAAAAATTGTTTGAGACAATACAAACTAAAAATTAAATATGTCTACACAGAAAAAACTAAAATTGAGTTTTAATTGAAATATTTGTTGATTCAGCAAAAGTTAAACTGAATTCGCACGTGTTGATGCAATTGTAGTAACAATTAAAATCATTTGTATCTATTTAATTAATATTATTTTCAATTACATATAGTTTTATTCACATCTATTAAAAATTTAATTGAATACTGCTTACTTTTGGGAAAAATTACAAAATTTAAAAAAAATCACCAAAATTTTAAAAAAAATCGCCAAAATTTAATAAAATCGAGACCATTTGAAAAAATCGCAAAATTTGAAAAAAAACTGCCAGAATTTAAAAACCAATCCAAAAATTGCAAAAATTTAAAAAACTCCCAAAATAAACACCAAAATTCGAAAAAAATTGAAAAAAAAGTCACCAAAATTAAAGAAACGCGAATTTTCAACTTAAAACGATATTTTTAATTTTGGCGACTTTTTAAAATTTTTGCATTTGTTTCAATGTTGTTATTATACGTTATAAAAACTGAAAATTTTTTTTTATACCAAATCTTTTAAAATGGAGGTACCACTAAGACTCAAAGTTAAGTTTACTTGTGCCGTAAAAGTCGTTACTTTATTTACAGTGCAATCTTTTTATTTAAATTTGGTTTGCTACGCACGCATCTGATAACATAGTTTTCAGTATTTTTTTACGATATATACTACAATATCTCATATATTTTTTTAATTTTTTGAAACAAATTTAAGCCTCAAACTTTGATCGATATGCATAATGTGTTAACGTGGTCCAATGTGACTCAAATTTTCTCAATTTTTTTTTTTAGACTAAATGTAAACAATTTGTAAAATTTACGATTTTTTTAATACAAGACATGAAGTCGGATATATGAAAAAGGGGAAAAATAGTGAATAAATTGTTAAAATAATTCAAACAAGTGGCAGCCGGGGTCCACGACATAGTGTCAAAATGGTTTTCAAAATGTGTGTTTTCTCGAGCATTTAAACGCTGTTTTTAAATAAGTCTAAATTTCCTAAACTTTAAACATATTTTCATACAAAGATGTGTCAAATTTCACAACCAATTTTAAAAAAAGATACGTTTTTCATATATTTTTGCTGCTTTATCACCTATCCGAATTTCATTAATTTCAAAGGGAACCCATCGGAAAAGCTTTCTTATAAGTGTCAGGCAAATTATATACGATATTTACTTTTAATTTTTTTTTAGACGGTTATAAATCTTTAATTTCCCGAGTTAAAACGTTTGCATAAAATAATACATTATTTTATATACACTTATAAGGTTTTGTCTGCCAGTGCATTTAACCGGACATAATTATATAAATTCATATATAAAATTAATTTTGTAGAAAAAATTTACTATGATGTCATATATAGTTGCGTATAATTGTATATTGCATTTAGAATACGCTAAAACTAATCCAAATAATAATTACGTTATATTTATATACCTAGACATTGCAAAATAATATATATTTTGATATTATATCATATTTTAAAAAACACAATTTTATTTTAGATAAAATTGTATATTACCCCATGCAGAGTCACACTAGAAAGTTTGTCAATTATATTTTGGATGTATATATGTATTACATCAATACAATAGTACAATTAATTGCATCATTTTGTGTATAATTGCATACACAAAATTTACCCCAATTTTTGTCTTTTGAATTAATTTCTTTCTGGTTCTTAACACTAAAATAAGAATTTGTTTCATTTGTAACATTATGAGTTCTTAATTGAGTCTAAGATTTTTTTCAATCTAAAACTCTACATTTAGTTTCAACGTTTTTTTCCGTGTTTGTTATTCAATGGTGTAAGTTAATAAATTCCACAAAATCTTCATTTTCATTATATTATTTCCAAATAATATTTGTTACAAATTATAAAGTTGTAAACCTTTTGCAAGTGGCTAAAGTCTAAAAGGATTAATAGATATTTCGGATTTTCATGACGTTTTAAAATCAAAAACCGGATACAACTAAAGCTTATTTTGTATATATCAGTATCAGTTCAGATATAAATTTATACCGCTATATAAAATCGTATTTAATTGTATCGCGTCATTATTCGGATGTTATTTAATTATTATGCCCATTTCTCGGATAAAACTGTATTAAGACTCATATTAAATTTCGTATGATTATATATAGCATTATATTAATTTTAATCGGGTTATTAGAAGTTGAAACTTTTTTACTTTTTTTACATTTATCAAGTTTTAGCTACCCTAGACGTATATTAGCACATAAAAATATAAAGTAACGAAATTTTATTTTTCGCGGTTTTCAAAAAGTTTTCCGCATAATCCTTTTTTTATTTAATTAAACTAAAAATTAATATTTAGCTAAAAATTTAACGTAATTAGACAATAACGATGCATATCCAACTTAAAGTACACAAACATTTTCAAATTTGTGATCAAACAGATTAAAGCGTTGTTTCGCAATATAGACATCAAAATTCGCAAAATAATGAACACAATAAGTAATAAATGAAAAAATGCATTTTAAGGAAATGCACTTTATGCGGCAGGTTTTTGTTGCAAAATGACCTGAGAAAGCGATTTCTATTATTAATACATGATTGCCCATTACGTGTAGGTAACAATTTAACAAAAATTTAGGAAACAAAAAAAAAAAAAAAGCTGTTACTCTAGTGTGCAAAAAAAAAAAAAATATATAATAAAAAAAAAAATCGAAAAGCCCCCCCCCGAAACAAATTCCTGGCTACGTGCCTGACTATTCATATTTGACACTTTCTTTTCACTGCTAATTATTAATAACAATAAATAAACATAGGAGGATATAATGACACTTTTTAAAAGTTAATAAATTTCTGACCATCAATTATATCTCGGACATGTTGATTTCAACGGTGTACTTAATTTTTTGATCAATGGTACAGTTTTCTAGAAACATGTCTTCAAAGTTTGGCGGTTTTTCATTAAGTTTTTGCATTTAAAACTTTTCGAAAGCGTTTTGTTACTGCTTTTGTTTTGATGGAATTAAGTAACAAGACCTGTGTTCATATTTATGGGCTATATTTAATGCACAAAACTTTATTTTTAAACCACTGCTTCATTTTTAATGAAGATTGTTACCTTTTAACAATTTCATTTCATTTTCATTTCATTTATTCAATTGTAATACATGTAGCCTAATTGGCCAATAAAATTATATTACAAGTAAAATTTAATACTATGAGAATAGAAATACTTAAATCTAAAAAATCCCTGCGACTTCTCTAAAAACACACTCTATCAAGTGACATTATGAGTAATAAGAAGTAAAATACTCACGAAGCCTACGTTTAAATGATTCAACAGAAAACTGGAATGATCGCAGATTCCTTGGCAAATTATTCCACAACCGGCCAGATATAATAGCAAATGAATTTTCATTAACTGCGTAAGAGATGAGTGCATACTCTATTTGAGGATTTCTTTGAGAAGGCAAAAAAGAAATTAAACGAAAAACACTCTCAGGCTCACGGAAAAAAACTATCTTATACAAATATATTAATAGTTGAAATTTAGGATAATCATCAAATGTTAGATTAAGAAAATCCCTCAAATATAAAGACACATGGGCTCTAAGTCTTAATCCATAGACAAAACGAACAATTCTATGAATAACGTATTTAATTCTTTTTTTACTAGTCTCAGAACAACCAGAAAATACTTCAATACAATAATTCACCTGAGACATAAGCAAAGCATGCGCAATAGACTGCTTGACAGATAAAGGCAACCACATATTTAGACGATAAAGCCTCCGTAACGTAAATGTAACTCTAGAAATCAGGTTGTTAATGTGGGACTCGAAAGACAGTCTGTCATCAATCAAAACACCAAGACAACGTAAATTACTGACAGTCTCAATAATGTTATTACATATGTTTAAGTTCAGATGAAATATATCAGATCTACTAGATTTGAAAATTAAAGCTTTAGATTTTGCAGGATTTATACTTAAGCTATTTCCCACCATCCAATTATTAAAAACAGATAAATCAAGCTTCCAGAGCATCCAGAGCATCCATAAATTGACGTTACCCTGACCATAACAACTGTATATCTTCGGCAAACAAAAAAGGTCTACAACGACTATAACTTAGAATATCGACCAAGTCATTCAAGAACACGCAAAATAGGATCGGCCCAACAACAGAACCTTGCGGTACGCCTGATTTGATATTCAATACATAAGAACTCCTACCGTTTAAAGATACGTACTGCTTACGATTAGATAGATAAGACCATATTAAGCGACAAGCAGATCTTGAAAAATTAAAGTTTACATTAAGTTTTTTAACCAGCAAGGAGTGTTTTAACTGGTCAAATGCCTTTTATATATCTATTGAAACCAAAACACTAACTTCTCTTTCATTTAAACACTTTCTTACCGTTTCCGTTAAACCCATAAAAAGCAAATTCGTATTGCCACCCTGTCGAAAACCGTATTGGCAATCGTGTAATAATTTACGATCGTCTATAAACCTCATGACTTGATTCTTAATTGCGTATTCAACCACTTTTGAAAGCGAGGGTAAAATACTAATTGGTCTCATATTATCAAGCGACAACTCTGTGCCATGTTTGGGGATGGGCAAAATTCTAGCAACTTTCCACTCTCTAGGAAAACAGATGTTGTGAGAATGTTATTTATAAAGTGTAACAGATGCCCACTAACATATGTAAAAACTTTTACTAAAAACTTTATTAAAATACCATCAATACTAACTGAGGACGATTTAACTTGCAGTAAGGCCTGCTCCAACTCAACCATAGTTATATTGGAAAAAGATAAAGCATTCGGAGAATTTGCAAACCCACAGAAATCAAGATCATCCAGAGAGTCTAATTGATTACCAATAAAAGCTTCATTGACCAGATCAACATCAATATCAGCATGATCACAAGAATCACCTAAAGCACCTGCACTACGCAAAACTTTCCACATTTTCCTTGTATCGCTACCATTAAAAAGTCGCACATAGTGATTTTTCCTCCATTCTCTTATCATATACTTAGTCCGATTCCGAAGTTGTCGATAATTTTCCCAATTCTCATCACTCCTATTATCAAAATATGTTTTCAAAGCAATATCCCTTAACGACCGATTATAATTAATTTCATTCGAAAATTTAGCTACGCTAACTTTTTTATCCTGGCGAACCTTCCTTAGAGGCACATAATTTAAAAGATCTATAAAAAGTGAATTTAAAAAATCAAGTTGGAGATTCACATCACCAGTATTATAAATTTGAGAGAAATCCGTACGAATTATATGTTCCTCTAAGGCAACAATATTAATATGATTATAATCCCTATAGAAATCTGAATTTATAACAGAACAAACAGGGATTCGAAAGCCAAGCAAATTAAAGAGTGATGTGAAAAACTAGGAATCTGAAATTGAGCTGAGGTAGAGACTAATAAATTTTGACTAATTAAAAAATAATCAATGAGGGAAGTGGACTGATAATAAGAGTCATAATGCGTAGGAATAGAATTATGCCTGCATTCCAGACCAAAACGTGTACAAATATTTCTTAAACTACGGGCTATAGTTGGATCAAAGACATTATTATTCAAATCGCCCACCACAATAACATTACCATACCGAACAAAAATATCACTTAAGAAACGTTCCACTAACTTTAATTTACCCGTAGGAAGGTAAGTAACACCCACTAATAGTGTAACAGTTTCAAGATAAACTTCAATAAATAAAGCCTCACAAGAGAAATATTCAGTGCATCTATGAACCACTTTGAATCTTATACCCTCATAAATATAAATCGCTACTCCACCACCTTTGCATCGAGTTGGACGATCACTCCTACATAATACATATCCCGGAACTCTTAAAGTATTATTTGGCATAACAGGGTCAAACCAAGATTCAGTAATACAAAAAATATCTAAAGGTTTATTTCTAAGAATGAATTGTAGCTCATCTAGTTTAGATGACCTATCAGTGGGGGCTAAGCTATGTGTATAGGAGCGCTTGGTCTCCCATATTTTATTTATTTTATAAATAACATTTGTATTTTAATTTTTTTATAAAATATATTTTTTTATTTCTTATTAAAATTAATTACAAAATTAAACTGAAAATGTTTGACAAACAAGTTTATGAAGCAACGTTTAAATTCAAATTGTTTTGAGTAGATAGTTGTGGGAATGTTGCCATATTACCCCCCTTTCTAAGAAATGTTGAACATTAAATGTTGGATCTTCAGTATTCGATCTTAAATATTATGATGAGAATGTGATGAAAATTTGAAATTATAAGGCCGACTTTTGAAATGTTCCGATTATGATGGTTTCCTTGATTGAATGTTAATTTTTAGTTTAATAAAAATTCGAGATAAATTCTTTCGAAATTTTTAACTGTTTGGTAAACTAAATTTATTAATGATGCGTGAACCAAATGCGAGCCGTAGAGTCCGTTGTGTTTATTTGAAGGTTAGGGGGTTTCTACTCTGTGGTATGTCCGCAGCCGACATCGCTGAGTAAAACATTTCTCCAAAGCTGTTAAATAAAAAATGAATATCTTATTGCATTGTCCAATAAAAATTATATTTTAAAATTTAAGTCAAAACATGGCCCGCTACTATAAAATATGTGTTCATTGGTTTCTGGACTAATTTACTGATAATATATCTTTTTGAAATATGCAATAAAAACATTGTATAATTCGGATTCAAAAGGGAATAAGTGCCGACTAATTACTCAGCATAAACCGCTGGAGCTTGAAACTTCAAATTTGTCATGCAGGTTCCACCTCCAGCGTATACATCAAATTACGATTTTTTTTAATTTGTAAGGATGTGGCTCAAAAAGGTTAAAAATATTTCTCTCATCGCCCTGCTTAAAGCCCTTCGGCTGGAAATTTCAAATGGAGTAAGTCCTCATGCACTTAAAATATACTTTTTCCAACAAAATCTTAATAAAAATGTAGCACAAAGAAATTTATGTCCTCTTAATCACCCAGCCCAAACCGCTGGAGCTCGAAATTTGGCATATAGGTTCCTCCTCTGGCGTATACATCCACAAGGATTTTTGGAAATATTTACGGGGAGAAGCAAAAAAACTAAGGGGTTTTCCTCTTTAATTCCTGCCCAAGCCATTTTTAGAAATCTGGATTTTGAAGTATTTTACATGAGGTATTGGCTAATTTACCGAAGAGATACTTTTTGAAATTTACGAAATGAGATGGTAGAAATGACAAAAAATATATAACTTGAAATTTTGCATCAATTAGTCATTACAGAGAAAATTGGTTTTATAGTCGAATGATTCGTATGTGGAACAAACTTCCCGCAGAAGTCTTCCCTGTTACTTACAATTTAGAAAAATTTAATTCAAATATTCACAAACACTATTTCCTCTTTCCTCCCTCCCATACCACATTTTCCTGATCAATACAATGCACTGCATGAGTAGGGGGCATCCCCTGAGTATTGTTTAAAATTAAAAAAAAAAAAAAATTCTCAAGCCGCTGGAGCTAAGAACATAAATTTTGGCATTAATTTTCTTCATCCTGCACAAACATTTTCTTAAACGAAAAATTTAGGAAAGTCGTACGGATGGGGGCAAAAAGAAAAAAATCTCCCTCTAAATGCCCTGTCCATTATCCTTTGGCTAGAAATCTGAACTTTAAAATATGTGTTTCTAGGAATTTCTAATAAAAAGCTTGCAAAAATTTGGTTAAAAGTATCACTTAATCGCCTTGCTCAAACTATTGGAGCTAGGAACTGGAGATATAACATGTAGTTTTTTCCTTGAGCCAGACATCCACCAAGAACGAATATTCGGAAATTTTTATGTGGAGGGGAAAAAGAAAGTCTCTCCTTAGCGCCAAAACAAAACCCTTGGGCTATAAATCTAGAATTTAAAATATGTGATTACAAAGGTTTATGGTAATTCACTGAAGATACACTTTTGGTGTTTTTGATAAAAACGAGTCATATATAGGGATTTAATGAGAAAAAGTGTCCCCTCAATTGTATGTAAAGGGTGTTTTTATAGAGGTATATAACTTTGAAATGGAATAAAACAAAGATGAATTTTTTAAACTGACATGAAATTTACTTTATTCGAAAGATAATCTTCTGGCATTATAATTTAAATAGGACTTCTGTCATATGACCGCCAAATCCGGCTCGGACGTAGTCTAATCTGAGGTCCAAATTTCGATGACTTTTTCCAACATTTGTGGCCGTATATTGTCAATAACGCGGCGAATGTTGTCCTCCTAGTGGTCAAGCGACTTCACACATCCCCGCAGAAAATAGTCCAGCGGCGTCAAATCGCACGATCTTGCAGGCCAATTTATGGGTACGAAACGTGAAACTATGCGGTTACCAAACGATTCCTGCAATAAATCAATTGTGGCACGAGCTTTGTGACATGTTGCGCGTCTTGTTGAAACCACAGCTCTTGCACATCATGGTTGTTCAATTAATGAACGGTCACCATTGACTGTAACGTTCTGACCAGCATCAATTGGGATCTTCATCTACGCTACGATCTACAGCAGCAATGACTTCTTATGTACGCACTGTATGACGTCTCTGTGGATGCATATTATCATTTAGAGTACACGTGGTGCGAAATCGTTCCATAGTTAATCGAATTAATTGCTCTGATGGACGATTGTGTTGACCGTAAAGTGCGCAATACGTATTTCGAACAGAACCACGATTTTCAAAATAAATTTGCGCAATTTAGAAGCGTTGTTCAGACGTCAGTCTAATCATATTGAAATGCCAAACCAACATAAAAAAAAATCACTTGACAGCTGAGAAAATAACATCCAGTTAAAAAAGTGTCGCCAACTTAAAGTTTTATACCTGTAACAAAAAAACAGCCTTTACAAACGCTTTAAGGCCTCATTAGTTGTTACTTTACCGTCTGTGTCGTTCTGTTCTGTAGGTAAAATTTTGTAATTACTTTTTCTGTGAAAGGAATCAGCAGTTTAAAAAGTAAAAGAAACTCCAACCAAAAACATTCAAGTCAGGGATGATAAATGCGATTTTAAAATAGTACCAACCTGCATATAAAATAGTACTTTTTCGGCATCATAAGTATACAAAAAAATTTAAATATAAATTAACAAAGAAATCTTTGTACCCTCCAAAATAAACAATTACAATACCCTATTCTCAGGAATAAGGAAAAAAATGCATTTGTATGAACTTCCAGTCCCTGGTAATCACATATGAATTCACGCAATAAAATTTATATCATATATGAAACGGTATTTAGCATATATTTCAATACAAGATATCATATATTAAAATATATGAACTTTTTGATTGCATGTATGAACCCATATATGCTTCCATAAATGACACTTCTTCAAAAATAATGATATATGAAACAATATATGCTTATACATGAAGTCATACATGTTCATATATTAACATATATTATTATTTTCACCTGGGAATATGAAATCACATATACCTCCATATACGAGTACCGTTTGCATATATGGAATCAAATACACTTCCTTGTGTGAAACATATATGTCCATATTTGACCATATACGTAACCATATGAAGATATTTGTACATACCCGAGTAAGACAGTTTGTACAAATGGAAACTAGATTTAAATCTATACAAAATTTTAAATTTGTAGAATTGCTAAATTTAAAAAAAATATGCAAATTATCAAACAATATTTCCGACTGAAGCATTTGAAAGCTTAAAAAAGTATTATGGACTGGCACGTCGCTAGGGGGGCGGGGGGCAAGGGGGATAGAGCGCTAGCTACGTGCCTGTAATTACTAATTCGGAAACTTTTCTTGAGGATGGATAAAAGCCTAAGCGTAAAATGGAACATGCAAGTTAGTTATCATAGTGGCAGTAATACGGTCAATTCTTGGTGACTTTCTCGTTTCAACATCTTGAATTAACATTCGCATTAGTAGGTCCACTGTACAGTTTAAAGAATGTTGGCGAATGGTCTGATGACAGATCCAGTGAAGGGTCCATATATGCTTCCATAAATGACACTTCTCAGGTGAAAAAGTTCATATATGATCATATATTGCCATATATGGTTTCATGTATGAGCATATATGGTTCCATATATGAGCATATATGAACATATATGTAATGTATGGGACCATATATGGGTAAATATATATTAACCCAGCTGAAAAGATCATATATTATTATATATGGCCCATGTATGAATATATATGAATATATATGGATCCATACATGGAAATGCATGGAAGCATATATGGAAATGTTTGTTATATATGGAAGCATATATTGAACCATATATGAACAATTGTTGCATATATGTTTTCATATATGGAACCATATATGTAAATGTTTACCATATATGGAGCCATATATGAAAGTGTTTTCCATATATGGTTACATATATGAAAACATATATGAATGTATTATCCATATATACTACCATATATGGAAACATATATGCATCATTTTCCCATATGTGTAGTTTAATTTATAAATAAATTTATAAATTAAACTATAGTTAAAAAATTTTTGGATGAATCTTCTGTTCTATCCATATATCTCCATATATGAATTCATATATTATTCCATATATGGTTAATATGTTTTAATTTTTGATCAGATATGACCATATATGAGAATCATTTTTTTTTTTATTTTTAACCCTTACTCTGCCGGTCTACGAATTCTTAACAAAAATATTTAAATTAATGTTTTATTAATTTATAAATACGATTGCAGAGATTGAGTTATTAGGAAAAACGCACCCCACTCTCCGGGGGGAGGGGTTCAAAGTTGAAATTTTGATTTGCGATTTTATACAAAAGTTCTGAAAAAACAGGAAAAAATTAAAAAAAATACCAAATGTTAAACTGAATCGTAATGGGCTAATGAATGGGGATATATTACTCTTTGAAAAGACATTTAAAACACCTATCCGCTGATGCCTAAATGATGCCAATCCATTTAAAACTTTTATATAAAATCGCATAACAAAACTTCAAATTTGAACCCCTGCCCTCCCGAATAAGGTCCACCAAAAGATTTTACCATCGGCAGATTCAGCGTGGGAAAGTTTCATTAATTTTGGAAACATGTGACTAAACTTTATTTAAGCCAAAGTTTTTGATCTCAGTATTCAAAAACTGGTTAAACCAGATGAATTAATTGGATTTATTTATTTTGTTATATTTTGCATTTAAAAAATAAAATATATTCCCACATTCCCATTTTTAGTTGTGTTTCAGAATAATTGGAAAACTAAACAGAACTATTTAAATTTTAAGATACAATTAAAAATGGTTTAGAATATTCTTATATTGAAGTATATTTTAAGTTTTTAAAAAAATTCCTGTATTCAGTAACAGTATATAGAATTATAATAGCTGTATTTTTTAATAAACAGAATATTTTTGGAAAAAGGAACTAAAAAAGCTTTTTTATATATGAGAATATAGGAAAAGTAATAGTATATGACAATATATGAACATTCATATATGTCCATATATGAGCATATATGTCCATATTTGAGCATATATGTCCATATACCCTCAAATTTCGGATCCGAACATATATGAACTCATATATGTGGCCATATATGATCATACATTGTCATATATGGTTGCATTTATGAACATATATGGTTCCATTTATGGGCATATATGTACATATATGTAATGTATGGGATCATATATGGGTAAATACATGCAAAGGAAAAGTTCATATATGGATATGTATGACACCATATATGATAATATATTGCATATATTGGTTCATATGTTGAATATATATGAATTCATATATGAATTCATATATCTATAACTATATAAGAGTGGCGTGACTGAGTGACTGAGCGCTGAGTGACTCAACATCGCCCAGCCAAGACCTCTGGACCTAGGAACTTGAAAATTGGTACATATGTTCCTCCTCCGACTTAGACCTCCACTAAGAAGCGATTTTTTGATATTCCAACGGACAAGACCACAAAGTGGAAAAACTCCTCCTTTTTTGGAAAATAATGTCCCTTTTCCCCAGCCAAGACCTCTGGACCTAGGAACATGAAATTTGGTACATATGTTCCTCCTCCGGCTTAGACCTCCACTAAGAAGCGATTTTTGGATATTCCTACGGAGAAATCCAAAAAGTGGGAAACTCCTCCTTTTTCGGAAAATAGTGTCCATTTTTCCGAAAAAAGTAACATTTTCCAAAAAAAAAGAACCGAAAACGAAGTCCAAAAAAAGTACCTTCTTCCAAAAAAAGTACCTTCTTCCAAAAAAAGTACCTTCTTCCAAAAAAAGTACCAAGAGAAAAAGTACCGAAACGTTAATTTTCAAAAAAAAATACCAAAAAATTTTTATTTTTACCAAAAAAAAAGTACCAAAACTATTGGCAAAAAGGTACCAAAAAAATTAAATATTCTAAAAAAGTACTGATTTCAAAAATGTCCCTTTCCAAAAAAAGTACCGAAATTTTCAAAAAAAATAATTAGCGAAAAAGTCCCTTATCCAAAATAAAAGTACCAAAAAATGAGAAAAAGTACCGAAAATGTTCATTTTCAAAAAAAAAAAAACCAAAAAATTTTTCTTTTACCAAAAAAAAAAGTACCAAAACTATTGGCAAAAAAAGTACCAAAAAAATTAAATATTCTAAAAAAGTACTGAATTAAATGTCCCTTTCCAAAAAAAATACCGAAATTTTAAAAAAAAAATAATTACCGAAAAGGTTCCTTACCCAGGTGAAAATGTTCAGATATGATCATATATTGCCATATATGGTTTCATGTATGAGCATATATGGTTCCATATATGGGCATATACGAACATATATGTAATGTATGGGAGCATATATGGGTAAATACATTCAAATGAAAAGTTCATATATGGATATGAATGACACTATATATGATAATATATGATAATATATTGCATATATTGGTTCATATATTCATATATGTCATATACATGAATTCATATATTATTCCATATATGGCTAATATGTTTTAATTTTTGATCAGATATGACCATATATGAGGATGAAATTTTTTTATTTTTAACCCTTATTCTACCAGTCTACAAGTTCTTGACAAAAATATATAAATTAATGTTTTTTTGAATTATAGAGACGATTGCAGAGAATAAGTTTTGAATTGAAATTTGAGTTGAAAATTGATGAAAATTGGTCCATCAACTGATATTATCACGCTAAATATAACATTGGTAAAATTTGTTGCGGAGCACACCCTTTCCGGGGGAGGGGTTCAATGTTGGAATTTTGGTTTCCGATTTTATCCAAAAGTTGTGAATGGGTCGCAACGATTTATGCACCAATTTTTTATTTTTTCATCTTTTTTTATTAAAAACTCGCAACTAAAAAACTAATAAAACCTCCAAGTTTAAGTTTAACCAAGTTCATTAACAGGGTCGTATTATACCTTAAATGAAAGCTCAATATCTTGTTTATAAATAGCTGACCTCAAAACATACCTATAATACAGATAATTTTTAAAATAAATAAAAAAAGACAGGAAAATTTAAAAAAATACCAAATGATAAACTGACTCGTAATGGGTTACTGAATGGGGACATATAACTCTTTGGAAATATATTTAAAACACCTTTCCGATGATGCGTAAATGATGCAGATCCATTCACAACTTTTGTATAAAATCGCAAAATAAAACTTCAAATTAGAAAAAATTTGGAAAAAAAAACTAAAAAAAGCTTTTTTATATACGAGAACATTCATATATACATTTATATATATGAACATTCATATACGACCATGTATGAACATTCATATATGTCCATATATGAGCATATATGTCCATATACCCTCAAGTTTCGGATCCGAACATATATGTATTCATATATGAACTCATATATGTTGCCATATATGACAATATATGAACTTTTTCACCTGGGTATCCAAAATAAAAGTACCAAAAAAATTTAATTTTCTAAAAATGTATCAATTTCAAAATGTCCCTTTCCAAAAAAAAGTACCGAAATTTTCAAAAAAAAAAATTACCGAAAAGGCATATTCCAAAAAAAGTACCAAAAAATTTACCCTTTTCAGAAAAAAGTACAAAAAACTATTGTAAAAAAGTACCAAAAAAAAATTTTTTTTTCTAAAAAAGTACCAATTTCAAAATAGTACTTTTTCCAAGAGAAAAAGTACCGAAAACGTTAATTTTCAAAAAAAAGTGCCAAAACTATTGGCAAAAAATGTACCACAAAAATTAAATTTTATAAAAAAGTACCAATTTCAAAAATTTTCCTATCCAAAAAAAAATACCGAAATTTTCAAAAAACAATACTTACCGATTATAGTCCCTTTTCCAAAAAAAAGTACCAAAAATTTTACCCTTGTCAGAAAAAAGTACATTTTCCAGAGAAAAAGTTCATTTTCAAAAAAAGTTCCAAAAAAATTTCCTTTTTAAAAAAAGAGTACCAAAACTATTGGCAAAAAGTACCAAAAAAATTAAATTTATTTATAAAAAAGTACCATTTTCAAAAATGCCCCTTTCCAAAAAAAAGTACCGAAATTTTCAAATAAAATAATTGCCTTTTCCAAAAAAATTAACGAAAAAGTTCCCTTTTCAAAAAAAAAAAACTACCCAAAAATTTACCTTTTTACCAAAAAAAAAGTACAAAAAATATTTATTTTTCTACGAAAGTACAAAATTCCAAAATAAAGTACCAAAAAAGTTTCTTTTTCCAAAAAAAGAGGTACCAAAAATGTTCCTTTTTCAAAAATATTGCAAAAAAAATTTACTTTTTCTAAAAAAGTATTGGAAAACAGTACAAAAAAAATAATTTTTCTAAAAAAGTACTAATATAGAAAAAGTACTTTTTCCAAAAAAATATCTTTTCCAAAAAAAGTATTTTTCCCACAAAAGTATTTTTTAAATAAAAGTACACAAAAAATAAATTTTTCTAAAAAAAAGTACCAATTTCAAATATGTACTCTTTCCAAAAAAAAAATTCCATTTTTAAACAAAAAGTACCAAAAATATTAAATTTTTCTAAAAATGTAGCAATTTTAAAAAGTTCTTTCTGTATCTTCCGAAAAAGAGTACCAAAAAAGTACCTTTTCCAAAAAAAATACCGAAAAAGTACCTTTTCCAAAAAAAAAAATCTAGCAACAAAATTTAATTTTCAAAATGAGTATCAATTTCAAAAAAGTGCTTCTTCCCAAAAAAACACCTTTTCCAAAAAAAGATACAATTTCCAAACAAAAAGAATATAAATAAATTTTTCTAAAAAATACCAATTTCAAAAAGAACTTTTTTCATAAAAAATACTATAAACAGTAATTTTTCCGCAAAAAATACTTTTTCCTAAAAAAATTTCCATTTTCAACCTAAAGTGTCTTCCACAAAAAAAAACAAACAGTGTCTTCCAAAAAATGTACCCAAAAATTTGATTTTTCTAAAAAAGTACCAATTTCAAAACAATACTTTTTCCAAAAAAAAACTTCCATTTTTCAAAAAAAAAATTAAAATTAGCGAAAATTTTTTAGCTTTTCCAAAAAAAAGTACCAAAAAAAATTTACTTTTTCTAAAAAAGTACCATCTTCAAAAAAATACCGAAAAAATACATTTTTTCAAAATTAAATTACAGTTTGAAAAAATTACTTTTTCCAAAAAAATTTATAATTTTTGAAGTGCTTTTTTCCAATTTTTTTATACCCTCCATCCCATAGTGCAGGAGGGTATATATCACTTTGTCAAATGTTTGTAATTCTTTTAAAAAAAATCTGGGACCCCATAAACTATATATATTCTTGATCAGCATGAATAGAGAAGTCGATATAGCCATGTCCGTCTGTCCGTCTGTCCGTCCGTCTGTCTGTGTTAATACAAAATACTCCGCTAATACAGAAGAGGTGTTGCTAATTTTCAGTCAAATTGTTTGTTGATATCATGAGCAGTTTGCTAGTGAAAATGATCAAAATCGGTTAACGCGTTCAAAAGTTATGAGTGAAAATGTGGGAATACCTCTTAAAATTTTGAATCAAATTTTAAAATATTCTATTTATTTCATCATACATACGTACATTCAATGCTTATACACAAGAATATACGCAATCAGGGATGGCAGTCAATATCGCTAAATTACTGTAACCGATTCAAACCCCTTCCAACTGACCATCGTTAACCCAAAATACCGTTACCGAAATAATTGAAATACCGTTATCCGTAAAATACCGTTACCGATATAAATAAAATATCAATATCTTCAAATACCATTACCGAAATAATTGAAACACCGTTATCCGTAAAATACCGTTACCGATATAATTAAAATTTCAATACCATAAAAATACCGTTACCGAAATAATCTACCAAGATCTGAAAAAACTTCTTTAAATATATATATTTTCCCAAAGTATGATCATAAGCAAGAAAGTAATCAAAACTCGGGCATAATGGGGCTAAAAATTGTGGTGTGCATTAACATTACCTGAATATCTAAAATAACGTTACCCTTAAAATGCCGTTACCAAAATAACTTAAAAATCTTTCCCTAAAATAAAGTTACCGAAATAACTAAAATGTAACGTTATTTTATATCTAAAATACCGCTAGCGAAATAAATAAAATACCGTTAACGCTAAAAGCCCGCAACCGAAATAACTTAAATATAGTTACCCCTAAAATAACGTTACCGAAATAAAAGAAAATAGCATTCACGAAGCCAATAACCACATAGAATCGGTTACCATCCGTGGTCATAATCAACACGTACAATAACAAAAAAACCCACAAAATATTGTTGTTGTTTTTTGTTTTGTAATACAGTGTGGCTGATAAATGCCACTACAAAACAAGTGGAAGCATTAAAGTCCGATGTGCCGAATTTGGTATTAAAAAAGATTAAATTCGGCTGTGACGAATTTTTGGATACCCTCCATCTCGGTGTTTTCATAAACCAGGGAAAGTGCAAACAATATTAATATCTATATTCTTTGTAAAAATAACAAAAATAATGTTGTTTTTATAAGTAAAACAAAATATGACTGATTGATTAATGTATTTGGGATGTTACAAAAGAAAAAATGTTTAATTAAAGTTTACTAAAATGAATCTGAAATTCTGCATGCTTATAACAGTGGGTATTCAAAGGTTATTCTGATTACCTAAAGAAGAACGTGTAGTGAAAAATATATATATTTTTATAGTTCCTTATGATGTTAAAAAAACTGTTGTAAAATTCGCCTGTTGTTTGTCTCTTTGCCTATATAATAATGAAAGAAATAAGGGTTACTAAAATATATTTTTGGATCGTTAGAAGAGATGCAATGAATACAAACGCATAAAAACAATTTCGAATAATCAGAATTTTAGATAAATTTAAGTGAACGAAAATACGCTTGCGGAGACATACATAATGAAATAATTATGAAATGCCAGTTTACATTACAACACATGTGTTTATACTATACATCACATAAGTAAAACGGAAAGTGTTTGTCAAAAATTATAAAAGAAAATCTTTCGAGTGTTTAGGTTGTTTTCGAGACACAAAAAGTTAAAGAAACTGGTATTTCAAATTATTGTTTTTCAGCTTAGTTGCTTGTGCAATTCTCGTTTACGACTTCTAGAATAAGAACCCTAAGAAATTTTCCCAAAATTCGATTGGTTTTTACACATCAATACTTTAATTTAGATTATTTTTGTATGTATCAAATAAAAATTGGGGCTTTTAAGGAAAACAAATGCATATAATCAAAAGATTTTAAGATGAAGTATGCACCTTATATGTCTTAAATAAAAAAGTTCTGAAAGTGAATGTCCTTTAAATTGAATGGGGTTTTTAATAAATGTAATTAGAATGTAAGAGTTTCCTTGCAAATTTATTAAAGGTTGAGAATGAAAATAAGTAAAAATAGTGTACGAAAAAAAGTTATGAATTTACATTGTTGGATTCGGGGATTTTGTTGCTGGATATTTTTTTGATCTGATAACGATTAATGTGTCTGGCAACTCCGGTTAATGCAGTCAAATAAATAAAGAATTTTAACTAAACTATTTTGTTCTACCTTTTTTCTAATTGGTGATTTTTTTGATTTGTTGGGGTTAACAAAAAAAGGTATATGGCAAGCCTGGTATATGGAAAACAAAACCATACTTTATAAATTAGCTTAACAATTTTTCGAGGGCTTCTCGCATTTGCACTTATAACCAGTGTTGCCAGGTTTGCAAAGCATAAAAACGACAAACTTTCTAGAAAAAATCGTCAAAATCGTCATCATATTTTGAAAAATCGTCAAAATAAAATATATTTGTTAGAAGAGGGATAAAGTTTTAATAAAAAATAAAATACAATAATGTTATTCACATTTCAAATGTTAACGTGTTATCGTTGTAATATAACACGATTTTTGACACTTCTCTTTGGTTTAAACTTCGAAAATCATTATATTTTACAACGATATTCATATTTATAAAATGTTGAAACAGTGTGCCCCAGTAGGCTAGTTGGTAGCGTGCTGGCTTATCAGTGCGGGGGTCGTGGGTTCGATTCCCACCAGAGGCACTGATCTGTTTTCGCTACAACGCGCCGAAGGCCATAGTAGCTAGTGCTCGGTTAGGGTAATAGTATATAACTTGTAATTATATGATTATTAATTAATAAAATAACAAAAATATAATGTTGAAAGATCAAATAAATACAACTTTAAATCAAACTAATTTTACCACTTGAACTGTTAAACACTTATATCTGCATAATTCTGTGAACAACATTTCAGTGGCACAACTTTTTAAATATTAAATTCTTTTACAAAATTTGGAAATTCTTTAACAATAAGTCTGTTCGATTACTTTTCCTGTAAAGTTCAGTAAAAACTACTCAGTAACAAAATTACAAATAGTAAGACAAATTTACAAAGAAGTAAACGAACAGAAAATTTGTAGGAATTATTAAATTAGATAAAGCAGCTTGTTTTAAATATTAAAAAAAATCAACTGGTCATTATGGAAAAGGAAAAAGTTAATTGAAATTATCGACCAAAAATAATTTAAATGTTTTTTAACTTCTTCCATAGTTAATTATTTAATCATTTTCACTTTCAATCCATAAACAATTAAAATTTAATTTAATTTTTGTTTACTAAAAATACAAGCATATTTTTTTATTTTTTAGTCATATGTTTTTTTCATCTTACAAATTCTTTCTGGCAAAAATGTATCCAGTAAAAACTTGTAAGTTCTTTGGCATCAAACTGTCACTTTACTCTCTCTTTTTACCAGTTTTTACTGAGTATTTGTCTAAACGAACACCTTCCAGTAAAAACTTGTACAAATTTTTGTGTTATCGAACAAACTTAATGTTATATTTTTTAATTATTAAATATTGGCACTTTATTTATATTATTAGGCCTGTTTTTTATGCACCGGATTTATTTTTGGATTTATTTTGTTTCATTTAAAGTTGTATATATATCATCTTTCAACATGAAATATATTCGGGATAGAGATCTATTTGTTTCGCAAAAAAAATCCATGCCTTGTGTTTTAACATGAAAATTTTTTTATTTTTATTTAAATCTAACTCCAATTAAATTTTATAAAAATTTAAAAAAATGTTCTAAACATATAAACACAGAAACTAAATTAAGCTTAACCCGTAATGAATTTATAAAAAAATAAATGCGATTTGGATTAAGTTTTATTCAATTCTAGGGTTTGCATTTTTGCAAAATTGTATTTCACATCATATTAGCATATAAAAGCTAGCTATCGATCAAAAAACAATGTTTTTGCTTTCAATTTTTAACGAAATAATATAAATTTAATGATCGAGCCGGCGATTTTATGAGAATGATAAATAAGTAGATCTTGCTGACATATTAAATTATTGTCAAAAAATCGTCATTTTGGAAGCAAAAGTCGTCAAATAGTCATTTAGTTATTTTGGGTATTAAATATCATCAAAATGACTACAAATCGTCAAACCTGGCAACTCTGCATGCGATTGCTACTAATTCATACGTACATACATACTGTATACAAAAACAAAACAACAACAATATTTTGTGAGTTTTTTTTTTGTTTTTAAGTGTTGATCATGACCATGGATGGTAACCGATTCTATGTGGTTATTGGTCGTAGTAACGCTATTTTCTTTTATTTCGGTAACGGTATTTTAGGGGAAACTATACTTCAGTTATTTCGGTAACGGGCTTTTAGCGTTAACGGTATTTTATTTATTTCGCTAACGGTATTTTAGCGGTAACGATATTTTAGATATTTCGGTAACTTTATTTTAGGGAAAAAGATTTTTCAATTATTTTGGTAACGGCATTTTAAGGATAACGTTATTTTAGTTATACAGGTAATGTTAATGCACACCACAATTTTTAAACCGCATTATGCCCGAGTTTAAATGACTGTCTAGTTTATGATCATACTTTGGGAAAATATGTCTATTTACGGAAGTTTTTTTGTTCAGATCTTGTTAGATTATTTCGATAACGGTATTTTAAGGTAACGGTATTTTACGGATAACGGTATTTCAAGAATATCGGTAACGGTATTTAAGCGATAACGATAGTCTGTTGAAAGGTGTTAGAATCGGGGACGGTAATTCAGCGATATTGACAGCCATCCCTGCTTGCGTATATTCTTGTGTATAAGCATTGAATGTGCGTATGTATGTATGTATGATGAAATAAAAACAAAAATTTTTAGTGGTCTTCCCACATTTTCACTCATAACTTTTGAACGCGTCAACCGATTTTGATCATTTTCACTAGAAAACTGCTCATGATATCAACAAACAATTTGACTGAAAATTAGCAGTACCTCTTCTGTATTGGAGCAGTATTTTGTGTTTCCACAGACAGACGAACGGACAGACGGACAGACGGACATGGCTATGTCGACTTCTCTATCCATGCTGATCAAGAATATATATAGTTGATGGGGTCCCAGAATTTTTTTAAAAGAATTACAAACATTTGACAAAGTGAATATACCCTCCTGCACTATGGGATGGAGGGTATAACAAATACGTAATAACTTTTTTTCTGAGTTATTATTCGGTTCCATTTTTTTTGTTTTTTTGTTTCATTGCTTCGTCTTTCAATTTAAGGAAAATGAACGATCGGCGTAATCTAACTAAAATTTATTGCTTTTCAAATGATAGAATAAAAAAATATTTATATGTATTGAAAAAAAGTTATTTGATTTTCTTAATGTACCAATAATTCTCAGCCACCCTGTATCTATGTAGGTTTTATAACTGGTATGTATGTATGTTTAGTAGCAATCGCATGCAGTGTTGCCAGGTTTGACGATTTATCGACATTTTGACTATATTTAATACCCAAAATAACTAAATGATGATTTTATGGGTTTTGCTGCCAACAAAATTACGAATTTTTTCCCAAAAGTTTAATATATCAGCAAAACATATTTACTTGTCATTGGATCAATTTTTCGATTTATATTATTTGAAAAAATACCAGTTTCTTTAATTTTCTGTGTCTCGAAAACACTCTAAACACACACATTATTTTCTTTTTTAATTTTTGACAAACTTAATTTTATTACACTTTTGTTTGATTTATGTGATGTATAGTATAAACATATGTGTCGTAATGTAAATGGGTATTTAATAATTATTTCATTATGTATGTCTCCGCAAGCGTGTTTGTAAAAATAATTCTCCATCCCATAGTGCGGAGGGTATACACACTTTGTAAAAGTAGTTGTAGTTCTTTCTAAAAAAAATCTGGGAAAAACCCACAAAATATTGTTGTTGTTTTTTTGTTTTGTTTTGTAATACAGGGTGGCTGATAAATGTCACTACAAAAGAAAACGTAATAACTTTTTTTATTAATCGGTTCGATTTATTTTTTTTTTTTGGTTTCATTGATTCGTCTTTCAATTTAAGGAAATGAACGAATGGGGTAATGAAACTAACATTTTGATTGTGCGCCACTACAATGCTTTGGGGGCTGGCATTTCCGCATAAACAAACTTAACGGGCACATTAGGCGGCACTCCTCCGAGCAGATTGGGCTCGTAAATTATTTTGTCAATCGTGGGACAATCATTAGGACGCCTTTTAATCAAAATTTCTGAGTTCGAATGTAAGAAACAATTGTTGCCATAGTTGCTGCAATACAAGTCAATTCTAGAGTTTCGACATGGAATATTTTTGCTCATATATTTATCACCAGACAGTCAATACGGACAGTTCTGCTTAAGGATTTTCATTTCTCTCCTTTAAAAAAATCAAACAACAAGCAATTGAACGCAGTAGACTTGCCCCTTAGCTTGGAATTTTCTCTGTAATTTGCACGGAATTTCGCTTGCATTTGATGTCATCAGGCGTGTTAGTCATTTTAAATAAATTGTTTCTTAAAGCCATTAAAAATACTTATTAAAAATGTATGGCTTTTCAAATGTAAAAACAAAAAAAATAAAAAAGTTATTTAAATTTCTTATTGTAACAATATGCATCAGCCACCCTGTATGTATGTATGTATGAAGGTTTTTATAACTGGTATGTATGCAGGCACGTAGCTAGGGGGGGGGTGCTTGGGGCTAGAGCCCTCCCCCCCACGAAAAGATTTGACAAATTTAAAAACTTAATACAATTCGTTAGAAGTAACAATGTTATTGATAAATTTAATATGAAAATAATTATTTTTGACTTGGATCAAATAGGAAACAGTTTTATATGATTCGAATCTTAAAATTTCGTTAGAAAACATCGCCTGCAAATGGGCGGCTATCATTGTTAGAGTTGATTTTCGACAAAAAGCAATAAATAAAATCTTTTCATAAGAGATTTCGAAGTCTTTGACTTAAAATATAATCAAAAAATTGTTTGAGACAATGCAAACTAAACAGAAAAAACTAAAATTGAGTTTTAATTAAAATATTTGTTGATTCAGCAAAAGTTTAACTAAATTCGGTCGTGTTGATGCAATTGTAGTAACAACTAAAATAATTTGTATCTATTTAATTAATATTATTTTCAATTACATATAGTTTTATTCACATCTATTAAAAATTTAATTGAATATTGTTTACTATTGGGAAAATTAGACCATTTGAAAAATCGCAAAATTTGAAAAAAAAAATTGCCAAAACAATCCTCAAAATTGCAGAAATTTAAAAAACTCCCAAAATAAACGCCAAAATTCAAAAAAAAATTTAAAAAAAATGACCAAAATTAAAGAAACGCGAATTTTCAACTTTAAACGATTTTTTAATTTTGGCGACTTTTTAAAAATTTTGCATTTGTTTCAATGTTGTTCAACGTTATAAAAACTGAGAATTTTTTTTTATACCAAATTCATTTTCAATTAAACAGTTAATTGAAAGTAAGTTTGAAATCAAACAAATGTTTAATTGAATTTTTTTTTGACAATGATTTTTTCTGTGTATTTTGACATAATCTTTAAAATGGAGCTACCACTCAAATTAAGTTTACTTGTGCCGTAAAAGTCGTTACTTTACTTACAGTGCAATCTTTTTGGTAAATTTGGTTTGCTACGCACGCATCTGGTAACATAGTTTTCAGTATTTTTTTTACGATATATATTTCGATATCTCATATTTTTTAATTTTTTGAAACAAATTTAAGCCTCAAACTTTGATCGATATGCATAACATGTTAACGTGGTCCAACGGGACTCAAATTTTCTCAATTTCTTTTTAGACTAAATGTAAAACAAATTTCTATCGGCGCTCCTTGAAATGCGACATTTTAAAATCAAGCAGCTAAACCAGTAATAACGATGTAGTTTTTTTTTAGACATTTTAAAGGGTTTTTTATTTAAAAAATTGATTAAAGACAATTTGTAAAAGCGTTTGAAATTGTCCAAATATAAATCAAAGTGAATTGGAAATACGAAATAAATAAGACCTAGGCGATGTCAGGTATATTTTTAAATTTTCCAATTTTATATTTTTTCTTTATTATTTCTTTCAGACTACAATCACGCTTGCTTGTAAAATTTACGATTTTTTTAATACAATACATGAAGTCGGATATATGAAAAAGGGGAAAAAAATAGTGATAATTTGTTAAAATAATTCAAATAAGTGGCAGCCGGGGGTCCACGACAAAGTGTCAAAATGGTTTTCAAAATGTGTGTTTTCTCGAGGATTTGAACGCTGTTTTAAATAAGTCTAAATTTCCTAAACTTTAAACATATTTTCATACAAAAATGTGTTAATTTTCAACACCAATTTAAAAATAGATACGTTTTTCATATATCTTTGCTGCTTTATCACCTATCCGAATTTAATTTCAAAGGAAACCCATCGGAAAAGCTTCCTTATAAGTGGCAGGCAAATTATATAGGGTATTTGCTTTAATTTGTTTTTTGGACGGTTATAATTCTTTAATTTCCCGAGTTAAAACGTTTTGCATAAAATTATACATTATTTTATATGCACTTATAAGGTTTTGTCTGCCAGTGCATTTAACCGGACATAATTATATAAATTCATATAAAAAAATCATATTTTAAAAAACACAATTTTATTTTAGATAAAATTGTATATTACCCCATGCAGAGTCACACTAGAAAATTTGTCAATTATATTTGGATGTAAATGTGTATTACATCAATACAATACAATTAATTGCATCATTTTGTGTATAATTTTATACACAAAATTTACCCCAATTTTTGTCTTTTGAATTGATTTCTTTCTGGTTCTTATCCCTAAAAAAAGAATTTGTTTCATTTGTAACATTATGAGTTCTTAATTTAGTCTAAGATTTTTTTCAATCTAAAACTCTAAATTTAGTTTCAACGTTTTTTCCGTCTTTGTTATTCAATGGTGTAAGTTAATAAATACCACAAAATCTTCATTTATATTTTTTTTATTTTGAATATAATAAAATTTCCAAATGCTATGGAATTTGTTACAAATTATAAAGTTGTAAACCTTTTGCAAGTGGCTAAAGTCTAAAAGGATAAATAGATATTTTGGATTTTCATGAAGTTTTAAAATCAAAACCGGACACAACTATAGCTTATTTTGTATATTTCAGTATCAGTTCACATATAAATTTATACCGCTGTATAAAATCGTATTAAATTGTATCGCGTCATTATTCGGATGTTATTTATTCTGATATTATCAAATTAAAACTAAACTAATGCAAATATAATTATTATGCCCATTTCTCGGATAAAACTTTATTAAGACTCATATTAAATTTCGTATGATTATATAAAGCATCATATTAATTTTAATCGGGTTATTAGAAGTTGAAACTTCTTTACATTTATCAAGTTTTAGCTACCCTAGACGTATATTAGCACATAAAAAATATAAAGTAACGCAATTTTATTTTTCGTGGTTTTCAAAAAGTTTTCCGCATAATCCTTTTTTTATTTAATTAAACTAAAAATTAATATTTAGCTAAAAATTTAACGTAATTAGACAATAACGATGCATATCCAACTTAAAGTACACAAACATTTTCAAATTTGTGATCAAACAGATTAAAGCGTTGTTTCG